>ML179953.1:15062-38206 GCA_004369135.1 Dendrothele bispora CBS 962.96 | reverse complement strand
GAGGGATGGATGGATATCAAAACATTGAAGATCTTTGGCTATGGAATGTATATGGTTCATTTACATATGTACGTGGGTCCATTCGGCTTTTTTGCACTTCTCAGGCAGTTGCGTATTCTGTATGGCTATTTCCCTTTCCCCTTCCTCTGAATCTCCAGGTGACTCCTCTCCCTTCCTTTTTATTCATCTGTCGAAGTAAGGACTGAGTAATAATGGACTCTGAGGATCATGGACGGATAACATATCAGACGTTCGACAATGTTGCCCTTCGTTCGGCATTTTTCTCAGGCAGTTCGTACTCTTTTTTTTTTGTTCTCCCTTTCGTCCATGGTTCACGAATGAATCTGCACCGCACAATAAGTAAGCAGTGTGTACTTAGCGTATGTACATCGCTTTTAGTATACTTAAACTTATTGTTACATATGGCTTTCTCGGGAAACCGAGCCTGGGATTTGATCGTATATGTAAGTAAATGTGTAAGTTATACGCAACGCAACGACAGAAAGAAAACAGCTGTTCTCTAATGCACACATAACGCTTAACATCATGCATGATACTACTTACCACTCAAGACTGGAAATTCACCGTGACGGATGGCCTTTACTTACACATCAAGTAGCTTTGACCCCAAATTGCGCAAGCCATCTGCAATTTTGTGGCTGTCGGTAACTCAAATTGATACTTTACGTTACTAATTCTATCACATGACCGTGTTTACCCGACGCGTCTGTATCGTGGCGGCAGTGGCGCCTCCCGCGGGAGTTTTCGCCGCGGAAACTTTCGAGTGAAAGTTCGGGCTGCCTTTTTCATAGTCTGTTTTGTTCTTTTAATCTTGAAGTTACTCGCTATAGCATGTAACATCGAAGCTTTCAGTCCTGAGATTGAGGTCTTGAAACTTGATCTCTTCAAGCTGAACGAGTTTTTTCTCTGGTCTGTCAGAAATTAGTAGAGATGAAACCGGACCTGATTCTGAAACTTGAAAACGTCGAAACGGTTAATGCAAGCTTCAGATTAAAACGTGTTACTTCAACTTAATGAACAGACAAGTAGATAAATGGAGAAGGTCCCATCGAAAGGTTGTCTTATGTTGACAGTTGGACGTTGATGCTTTTCTTACATGAGGTGTCTTCGAGTATGTTAGGCTACGCGTTTGCATTAGGGACGTATATTTACCCTCAGGACTGATTTTGTTTGACTGCTGCGGTTCATCGTAGATGTACACGACAAAACACACAAAGAAGTCCGCGAAAGATGGAGTATAAGATGAAGACGGCCCAGTGAGAACCGGGAGGATTAAAAATTTCACTGTAAACAGATGCAATTTTGGAGTTTCCCATTTGAGTGGCTGCGAACGAGAGGTGAACCGTATATATATACCAACTTTGCTTGGAGGATTGACGTGCCTACGGTCGCCCTGAGAAGAAACAACAGACAAAAGAGAGCATACTCCTGGCTCTTGTCAGCGTAGAGACCATCCATCTTGTCAATTCCTGAGGGAAAGAATTAAGAGGGGGGACGACTTTCGGTGTAGAACGTAATTCGCAGGCTCTGGTGAGTACTGGGGAATGAGACGATAGTTCCAAAAGTATGAGAGCATGAGCTCGAAGAGCCCAGTCAATATCGATTCCCATATTCGTGGGGACATCTGATGGTTACATGTTAGGTTAACCTCCCATCATAGCTCTACCACTACGCGTGCACGGTTATAGTCTTGATGATTCCCTTCCCCAAGCGCTCAACCTCTCCTAGTACACCGCCTTCATTGAGTACCACTAAATCTTTCTCCTTCTGACTTTGACCCTTCCCAGTCTTTGCTTGGGATTTTTCCTTATCAGTTCCCTAGATGATACAGATTAACTCCATTTCAATGGAGAAAGAGGGGAGTAGAGACGAACCTTTTGAACCACACAAGGGAGACTCGAGAACCTGCTCATGACCTTGAATGGTCTCGGTTCCCTTAATGCGGGATCCCAGACTATACCAAAATGATCACTCCCAAAGGAATCATGGAAGATACGAAATGTGTCAGTGTAAACGAACTGAAGGTCTCTAAACAACAATCTGGCGGGATCGAAACCAGGCCTGATAACGACTCCGCCTTGTTCATTGGCGTATTTTTTGGAGGATGCGGCACGACGATCAAGTAAAGAAACGTCTGGAGAGACGTTGTGATGATACCGAGAAAGAACGGAAGAATCAAGGCGAACGAGAACGTTGTAATCAGAAGTAGGATGAGAGAACATTGTCTATGCAAAGTCATTTCAGATTTCGGAAAAGATCGATTAGCAGACTTTGTTGACGAAAGAGAAGGAGTACCCACTTGGACATTCACTTTTCCGCTCTCCTCCATATTTCGAACACACTTCCAAGTCGCCTGAGCTAGTGCACTAATCCTCCGAGCGACAATGACATCTGGACCACGAGAAGTCCAAGCGGTACCTTTGGGATCTCGCAGAGTGAAGATTCTCCATACCCCAGGAACAGCAGTTGTCGGCTCAGCCTTTTTGGAAGACAAACCTTTGTCCTGCTCCGTCAGTGAAGGAGAGGGTGAATAAAGAGGTACTTGTAAGCCTTCCTCCCATTTCCAGTCCTTCAAAAATCGAATGACGTTCGCGAAACCCCTCTCCCTTGATCCTGGAATGTCTCGTCGTAATCTCTTGTTCTCACCCCCTTCGCTCTCACCACTGTCCACCTCTTCTTCCCAACCCTCTTCAACAAAGAACGCAGCACAAAGGAGCTCGATGGCCTCCTCGCTGATGTGCCCGTGTAGAAGCCAATGACTTGCAAACCACCTCTTCACGATTCTCACAGTTCCAGCGAACGCAGGGAAGTGATGACACAACTTCGCTATCGCTCTGTGGTGGGCTGGAGAATGAATAAATCGCCTTGTATACACCTCCCTCGCTCGAACCGCGTCGTGATAAACCTTGCTCTTTTTCTCTGCAGACTTGGTTGTGACGTGCGGAAGCGATCCTGTACCCGAGATGATGCGATCCAAAAGAGTAGCTTCGCGATCATGCCATATTCGGGCTGAAAACGCCCATCCTTCCGGTGTGACGATTTCCAGACGTGCAGTGTCTTGTATATCGGACTCTTCCCCGCTGCCTTCACCAATGACAACAGAAGCCGTAAGCCCAGGTGTAGCAGCCATCAGCGCACTCCCGATTCTCTCCAAAAACGCCAGCTTGATTTTTTGTATTGCCTTCAGCTCATCGGGCCACTTGGAGCTCTTTTCGAATTCAAGGATGAATTCAATGGGATGAAGGTACCGAGCATTCATAGGTAAAGCGGAGGCCAAAGCCGGAGTGAGAGGAACAGGGCCGAACACGGAGGTGTATCGGAGCGATTCAGAAATCGGATGGACGTTCAAAAGAGTCAGGGGCAGCTCATTATCATCTAGAGCTTTGACACTCTTGACTAGATTATCATAGGCTCCTAGTGCACCTTTAAAGCCCATAGCCATCCCGGAACCCACATAGAATCGAGATATCTGTTCAGGCAATCGCAACAGCGAGTCAAATGGTGCTTGCCAGGTGTGCACAGCGTCCTCTCCCAGTGCAAAGTGATGCTTGAGGATATGACGAACAATCATGACTGGTATGTGAGATTTCTCATCGACGGTCTTGACTTCCCAAACCACACTCTCTGTAATGCTCCCGTCTTTAAATCTTCTTAGTTCAGCCTTGTCACCCCAGAGGCGTCTAAACTTTTCGACACTTTCAGGGTCCGCCTCTGCTGAAGCAGCAGACGGCCCATGATCCACCTGGCGGAAAGCATGCTCAGTGTCATACGATAAACCAATTTGGATTTTTGGCAGGGTGGAAGGATTAGCTTGTGAGAGCGGGCGGGTAGAAGGCGATGGATGGAGGATAGAAATAGACGAGGCACGGTTACCCAAAGCTCGGGTGAGGAGAGAGGAGATGGAGAAGAGAATAGCGTTTTGAGCAGAGCCTGCGTCGAGAGCAGTATGAATCGGCTTTTCCAGGGGAGAAACAGTTGCGAGGTCGACGCTAGAGAAAGATATGACTACTAAGAACATAATGACAAGGAAACTAGATACACACTGTATGACAGCATCGAATCTTGTTTGTAGGTCACGGTGATCTTGGAGGAAAACCTCGTCGAAAGGATCTCCAGCTAGTGAAGTATTGCTTAAGGTTTCGAGGGTTTTTTGTGCATCTCTAGACAGCTGAAAAAAGACATGTTCAAACGGGCGTTCAGGGGGAGCGCTGAATGGGACCCACTAATTTCAAGCTACCAATGGGAACATCAGCAAGTAGATTGACTGTAGATGACGAATCAACGAAGACGGCTTCGTGGTTGGACTGGTATTCGTCGGGCAAGAACTAGATGGTGTATACAAGTGAACAAAAGTGTATATGTAACTCGACAGACCGACAGACCTTGTGTCCATCTTTCGTCTTAACAAAGACGGGCTCATTTACGAAGTCATGTTTAGCTAAAAGTCAGTTTAATCAGTATGAATAAGGCCGACCAGTATCATTCGCGTACCTATGAAATCCAGAGCAGCTCTAAACAATTGGTACGAGCTTAACCCTCTTCCAAGCGGCTTCCTGCTTTGGGCCTTTCCCCAGCCTTTCCCCGAGCTCGAACTCGTTGGTTCTTCCCCAAGTATCAAGAATTCTAATAAAGCAGCCCACCAAGGACCTTTCCCATTAAATCCCCGAACGCTGGGATGAGAATCAGAACCTTCTCCAAATCCACGTTGATTTGCCCATATACGTAGCAGAGAAAGGGCATCATTGAATGCAGGACAAGATTGTTGTAGATTGTGGTTAGAAAGCAGGTGGGATTTTGGTGTGAACGCGGTTAGGATAGCAGTATTGTACAATGGGGTTGGGAGCTTGGACTTGGAGTCGTCTGAAGAGTCGGCGTCGGAAGTAATGCGAATGTTTGAATGAGAAGGCGAGAGACGGCTAAGAGGGATGGGACAGTCTGGGGAAAGTACTGGGATAATAAAAACCCTAGCATTGAGTTTAGTGAAGTCCGATGCTGAGCCATCTGGTCGTGGTTCAAGAACGAGTTTTGTGAGACGAGGGTCATCCGATCGCGAAATGTATGAAACCTCGACATTTTTTAGACCTGTTTTTGGGTTGATAATCGCGGCTGCGATGGTTGCGAGATAGTATGCGCGTTTATGGAAAAATCGACCATTCAAATAATCTTTTTCTTGGAACAAAGTCTGGCGCAAAAATTCAAGCAAGTATACAGATTTAGAAGGGAAGAGGAGACATACGTTAGGCATTTCCACAGCCAAATCTACCCCATACTTTAATTTATCCTGTCCCTTCACCGAAGTCTTATTGGCCCAGCTTCCCACAAGAGTGATGTCGCTTGGTTTGTCAAACGCAACTTTCCATGCTGTATCTTCCGTTGGCAAAGGCATCGAGTAAGGTACAGACACGCCTTTTTTGAGCAAAGCTCTTGCAACCTCGAGCGGTTGTTTTGGTGGGACCAAAGGAATTTTGAAGAGAAACTCGTGCAGCTGGAGAAGGAACTTGTCTAAAGGTGCACTGTACATGCTTTTCGGTCGAACATTGGGCAGAAGTGCGTGTATCTAGAGAAACACGCTAAGGATGTGATATCTGGAGACGTAGACAGTAGCGTAGAGTATACCTGAAGTTTGAAGGAATTTGATCGATATAAGTCTGTCGCATCTTTTATTACTCGAATTTCTTCACCAGTCGGTTTTAGAGATTTGAACGGGGGCAAATTATCTGCTTGTTGCCTTTGCTGGATTCCATCCCATTCTTCCTCTTCCCCTTCATCATCGTCCTCCTCAATTTCTGAACCGTTGTCCTCACCGTCGTCAATGACCGACATTTCCTCGTTGGTATCCTCCTCTGGCGAGAGTTTGCGTAACTAGAAAATGTGAAGCAAGAGTTTTAGTCAAACAATGATTTCCTTACCTTCCGAGAGGTAGCAATTCCTCCTCTCTTCCTCTTGAGATTCGCCATAATTTTTGGAGGAATGCGACGGAAAGTGCTTCAAGAAAGAAAAATTTGCACAGCCACATCCATGGATCCGCCTCGACGCGGCGCTGCTATTCTCAAATTTGGACCTGGAATCCTCTTCCATCTCCTCCCTCTTTACACAAACTTTGGAAGCTTTGGGTAACCGTGCTTCGTGTTCTCTAATCCTCCATCGATATCCATCGTCCTCTACCCGGCGCCCGGGTGCTCTCACAAGCTAATCCTTCCACTAGATCCAAATTCGGCCATCGTATAAAACCGAGCATGCTTTGCGCCAGGTGGATCATGGGCCGTCTGGTGCTTCAGCAGAAGAAGACCTCGAAAGTGTCGAAAAGTTTAGACGTCTCTGGGCTGAACTTAGAAGATTCAAAGATGGAAGCACTACGAAGAGTAGGGTTTGGGAAGTCAAAACCATTGACTCGGATGAGAAATCCTACACATCGGTCATGATCATTTGTCGTATACTCAAGCATCACTTTGCACTGAGAAGAGGACGCCGTGCACACCTAGTAAACACCATTTGATTCGCTGTTGCGATTGTCTGAACAGATATCTCGATTCTATGTGGATTCCGGGATGGCTATGGGCTTCAAAGGTGCACTTAGGAGTCTATGATGATCTATTCAAGAGTTGTCTCTGGCATAGGATCACTTCCAAGTATTATAACCAAGTCTACAGAGAAAAAGGAAAAGATCCATCGTGACGCAGTCCGGGTGGGGAAGTTGTATACAAGGCGATTTATTCATTCCCCAAAACCTACTACGAAGCGATAGCGAAGTTGTGTCATCATTTCCCTGCAACTGTGAGAATCGTGAGGTGGTTTGCAAGCTATTGGCTTCTCCATGGGCAGCCATCGAGTTTCTTTGTGCTGCATTCTTCATTGAAGATGGGTAGGTGGAAGAGATGGATAGTAATGAAAACGAAGGGAGCGAGAGCAAAATATCACGACGAGACATTTTGGGTTCAAGAGAGAGGTTTCGTGAACGTCATTTGGTTTTTGAAGGGAGGCAGGCTTACACAAATTTTGAGATGATTCTGTCGAGGGACAACTGTACCTCTTTATTCATCCTTCCCCACACTGACGAACTGGGAAAAAGGTTTGTCTTTCAAAAAGAATCTTCGCTCTACGAGACCCCAAAGATACCGCCTGGACTGAGAAGTCATTGTCGCCCGAAGGATTCGCTAAGCGTACTGGTTCAGACGAGCTGGGATGGTGCTCGGAATATGGAGAGCGGAAAAATGAATGTTCAAGTGAGTACTTCTATTTCGCCAGCCGATTTTTCCGAAATCTGAAATGACCTCGTACAGACAATATTCTCTCATCCTACTTCTGGTTATAACGTTCTCATTCACCTGGATCATTCTATCCTTTCTCGGTCTCCTCTTACTGATCTTTCTCAGCACAGAGTATCATTCGGAAACACATCTTAGGTCAACCGCCTTTCGGGCATACTCACTCAGATGGAAAGAAAGGGGACATCGTTAACATTAGAAAGCTAGAGTATATTTTTGCTACACACATATCAGGGTTTCATAGCCCTATGTATAGGGAGCAGTGCCATACGATCACGTCTGCCTGGTCTCGACAACGTATGGAGAATTCTTCAGTGATATCGATGTTTACTTAGAGAGAGAATTGACCTTCAAGGGCACAGAGCCGGATATGCTGTACCATAAAAAAATCCAGGATTAGCTCAAGGGATCGCAGTCTCACGATATGCTCACATATTCAAAACGTTTATCTGGGAATCAGAATCAACGTGGGAAACGCTATCAACACCAGGACAACCTGGGCTGAACTCGGCCGCGAGGACATAGGTGAATATGGGGAATTCAAAGATCGTGCGTTTGACAACGGAGAGGACCGAGTGGGAGCAGAGCGAGTCATTTCTCCCTATTCCAAATGTTGAGGAATTTAAAGACATTGACAAGGTGTCTTATTTCCATGACATTGTTCGTAAGGGAATCTCATGCTGGGTTGAGGGTGAAGTATCATCACAGCAGCGTAAATTGTACTTACTACAATACCGAAAGGAACCGAATGAAAAAGGGACAAACTACATCTACAGGAAAATGTGTATGTGACACTGCACACCGAAAGGCATTCACAAAATTGTTGTGTAGTGATCATCCCCTAGCCATTGAGCACCTTTGCTGGACTGATAATCATAGAGTCTATGTACCATTTGAAGAATGTTTCTGTCGTTTTTGCCGAGATAAAGTTAAAACACCTGAACATGCACTGCTCAAATGCAGCTATGAACCTCTGCTTGAACTGAGACAGGAATTCTTCTCAGTTTTTTACAGCATGTACCCAACAGCTCCGGGCTTTGAGCATGAGGACAAAATTACTTTCCTTGGTAATCTACTGTCCTGCAAGCCAGTGTACCCTCTCACGGCCAAATACATATTCAATGTTCTCAAAATCTATGACTCTTATTCCATTTGTGTCCCTGCTGCATATCGACGGTAGCCACAGGTTCCCTTATATTATTGTAGTATATTGTACATTCAGTAGATGGTTACAAAGTATATATCCTGTATCTACTGCGGCCCTTCGTCTTCACATGAATCTACGTTGGACATAGAGCCTTCAGCTTGTTCATGTGATTGAGCTGGGTCCCGGGAACAATGATGTATCTAGCTGCACATCTAGGTGCTTCCCGGACACCGGTGTTCAGTTCTTGGACCTTACCCGGTTTAATAGACTCCTCCTCCTCCCCCTCTAACAACCCAATCGGGGTTAGGCCCACTTGGTAGTCTCACGGATCACATTGTGACATTCTGATTTTTAATCGGCCTTACAGGTAGAGCAAGTACTTACTTATAGAGCAGCGACTCGAACTCGTGCTTGTTTTCATCGAAGAGTCTGGAGAGAAGCAAAGGTCAGAAGCCAGACATCTGGTCTCAGGATTTGTATGGACTCGGAGGGACTTAGCGCTGTAGGACATTTAAGACTTTTAGCAATGAGTCGGGAATATCACCGAAATACTTCTAATTAGAGCGGTTACGTCACCGTACCTCGCTTCTAATTAGTGCTGTTATGGGGACGGACAGGTGTTCGGAGGAGGAGGAGGAGGAGGAACCGGCACTGGGGACCCAATTAGGATACGGCCGGGTTGCACGCAACACACATGGCATCAATGTGTGCCGTGCAGGCTTGGACACAGTGTAGCTGGGATATCATCCTTAACATTAAGGATGAGTCGGTCTACACCATGAAAAAGCCCGAGTTGAACACATGGAAGACTGAACGGTGTGTGATAAGGCTCAACTTTTGACAGAAATAGAATAAAGCCGTCATCCAAATAAGGTGAGCCAACTCAGAACATATTGATCAATCTACAAAAATTTCGATCTCGCGCACCCACTGAATTGATGCTCACGTGAAGTTGGCTAACTTTTCAACTCGCTCACAAGTGATCTCACCATCGAAAGCCTGGATGTAATTACTCATAGCGCTGTATCTAACAAATTGGAAGTATGTCTGAAGATTATATGGAAACTCTAACAGGACTGCCAGGTATGTTCTAACTCATAATTTAGATTTTGTTGCTGGAAGGCATGATATCTTTTATTATCTAATTTTTCGAACAAATATTGCGCTCTTGACAAACCATATTCATTTCAAGGTCCACCCCAATTGGAAGTGTCTAGAACCATGCATGTCACAACTGTGCTCAATGGAGCCCATCATAACACGTTTAATAACTCAAAATTTCAATTTATATCTGGTGACAACACTTATGGTCTGTTTAGATTCACATGATCAAGTTTATGCATGATTGATATTGATATAATAGATGGAGGTGAAAGAATTTCATCTGAGCAGAGTAATTATTTATACAGTTTTTATTATTTTATCTTCTCAGTTATTTTTGATAGGGGAGAAGCAACTGCAAGCGATTATTAAATGGCTAAAGCCCTCAAGTCCATCACAAAATTACAATGAGTATAAAGAAAAGAAAACATTGGCTAAAACAGGAGAATGGTTCATTAGTGGAAGGCAATATAAAGAATGGAAGGAAACAGCAAACTCAATGATTTGGATACAAGGAGAAAGTAAGCTTACCATTGTTTATTTGAGCTCCAGAAACTCATATGTTATGTACTGTGCAGTGGGATGTGGAAAAAGTGTACTAGTGTAGGTGCAATCTACCCTAATTGAAAATGGTTAATTTTTCCTTTTTGTAGGTCTACCATTATTCAAAATCTTGAGGAATCTTATATGGATAAATCAGATGCTGATATAGCATATTACTTCTTTGACTTTCGAGATTCCTCCAAGCAGACAATCAAAAATTTGGTTGTTTCACTTCTCATCCAGCTCTCTCACAATCCAGTGATCACCCCAGAGGCTTATACAATTTTGAAAAAATTCTATGACAAACATAGGTCAGGAACAGATGAAGCAGGCCTACTAGAGCTGCAAAATGCTTTATTGGAGGTAATTTCACTTCCATTGTGGAAGTGTACTACAATTATCATTGATGCACTGGATGAAATGGAGGGAAAAATGTTTCAGTCTTTCTTGGAGTTTATGAAGCATCTTCATGAAAAAAACTTGCAGCACCTTCATGTTCTAGTAACAAGTCGTCCTCAGATCCCCATTGCTATTCAATTGAAAGAATTGTGCTCAAGGAGCTTGGGTGTCATTTCTTTTGACAAAAGAGATGTTCATGCAGATGTGGAAATTCTTCTTGAATACACTCTTAATGAGCACCATTCATTTGAAAGGCTAGATTTGGATCTGAAAAATGAGATTAAAAGGACCTTATTAGAAAATGTTGATGGAATGTAAGTACCTTTTGGTTCATCAAAAATTACACACTAAAATGAAGAACAGGTTCCGTTTAGTTGATTGTCAGTTGACTATACTACAGTCATGCAGAAAGCAAAAGGCAATAAGATCAACTTTGCAGACACTACCCAAAACTCTTAATGATACTTATTTGAGAGCTCTGCAAAAGATCCCAGATCAACACATTGATGATTATAAACACATGCTACAGTGGCTTGCATTCTCTTTTGAACCACTCAAACTGGAACAATTGCTGGAGGTCACAGGTTTTGGAGTGGAAAATGGGAGGATATCTTTTGAAAAGAATGACAGAATGATATCAGAGGATTTGTTGCATCTGAGAGCTGAGTTTGTGCACATCACTAAGGACAATACAGTGGAATTGGCACATATGTCAGTCAAAGATTTTTTGTTGGATCAATGTTTGAAAAGTGACACAAATAATATTGTTTCACAATTCCATATGAGTTCATTTCTGGCTGACCAATATATTTCTCAATGTTGCCTGATATATCTTTTGCAGTTTGAAAGACCTCTAAGTACTGAGTGGATAAAGAAAGAATATCCTCTATCAACATATTCAGCTGAGCACTGGATGAAACATGTGAAAGCAGGAAATTTCAGAGAAGATGAAGGTATATGGAAATTGATTTGTGCTTTATTGAAGCCAATGGAACATCAATTTTGGAATCTACTAGAACTATCAAAAAGAAGTGAAAGTTTTAAAACAGATGGTCAATGGATTGAACCATTATATTATGCAGCACAGTTTGGTATAATACAAGTGGTTAAATTTCTATTAGAACAAGATGTAAATGTCAATGCTGAGGGAGGTTTGTATGGATCTGCACTCGAAGCAGCATGTGCAACTGGAAATTTGGATATTATGAAGCTTCTTTTGGAGAGTGAGGCCAATGTCAATTCCAGGGATAAATACAGAAATACACCACTGTGGTTGGCATCTCGAAATGGCAGTTTAGAAATTGTTCAACTCTTGCTGCAGCACAAAGCTGATGTTGGTATTCATGAACACAATGGTTCCACTGCTTTGTTAATAGCATGTTGCAATGGGCATCTGGAAATTGTGAAGTTACTGTTGGAAAATGAAGCTGATGTCAATTCTGAGGCCAAGGAGAATAGTCACACTAGTGCATCACTGTTGTTGGCAACTCAAAATGGTGATTTAGAAGTTGTTCAACTCTTGCTGGAGCACAAAGCTGATGTTAATATTCATGGATATAAAGGTTTCACTGCTCTGATGATAGCATGTGGAAATGGAAATTTGGCTATTGTGAAGCTACTTCTTGACAATGAAGCTGATGTCAATTCCAAGGCCAATGAGGGTTTTACACCACTGTGGTTGGCATCTCAAAATGGCCATTTAGAAGTTGTTCGACTTCTACTACAGCACAAAGCTGATGTTGGCATCCATGGGTACAATGGTTGCACTGCGCTGTTGATAGCATGTGAGATAGGGCATCTGGATATTGTGAAGCTACTTTTGGGAAACAAAGCTGATCTCAATTTTAAGGCTGAAAATGGTAGTACACCACTGAGGATGGCATCTCAAAATGGCCATTTAGAAGTTGTTCAATTTTTGCTGGAGCACAAAGCTGATGTTGGTATTCATGAAGATAAAGGTTTCACTCCTCTGTGGATAGCATGTGAGAATGGGCATCTGGATATTGTGAGGCTACTTTTGGAAAATCAAGCTGATGTCAATTCCAAGGACAAAAAACAATAATACACCACTGAGGATGGCATCTCAAAATGGACATTTAGAAATTGTTCAACTTTTGCTGGAGCACAAAGCTGATGTTGGTATTCATGGATACAAAGGTTTCAATCCTCTGTTGATAGCATGTCAGAATGGGCATCTGGATATTGTGAAGCTACTTTTGCAATATGGAGCTGATGACAATTTTAAGGCTGAAGAGGGTGTTACACCACTGTGGTTGGCTTCTCGAAATGGCCATTTAGAAGTTGTTCAAATTTTGCTGGAGCACAAAGCTAATGTTGGTATTCATGGATACAAAGGTTCCACTCCTCTGTTGATAGCATGTCAAAATGGGCATCTGGATGTAGTGAGGCTACTTTTGGACAATGAAGCTGATGTTAACTCCAAGGCCGATGATGGTAGCACACCACTGAAGATGGCATCTCAAAATGGCCATTTAGAAGTTGTTCAACTTTTGCTGGAGCACAAAGCTGATGTTAGTATTCATGGATACAAAGGTTTCAGTCCTCTGTTTATAGCATGTGAGAAAGGACATCTGGATATTGTGAAGCTACTTTTGCAATATGGAGCTGATGTCAATTTTAAGGCTGAAGACAGTAGTACACCACTGAGGATGGCATCTCAAAATGGCCATTTAGAAATTGTTCAACTCTTGCTGGAGCACAAAGCTGATGTTGGTATTCATGGATACAAAGGTTTCAATCCTCTGTTGATAGCATGTCAGAATGGGCATCTGGATATTGTGAAGCTACTTTTGGAAAATGCTGCTGATATTGATTCCACGGAAAAAGACAATAATACACCACTGATGGTGGCCACCCATGATGGTCATATAGAAGTTGTTCAACTTTTGCTGGAGCACAGAGCTGATGTTGGTATTCATGGAGGTAATGGTTACACTGCTCTGTTGATAGCCTGTCAGAATGGGCATCTGGATATTGTGAAGCTACTTTTGGAAAATGAAGCTGATGTCAATTCCAAGAACAATTACAATGATACACCACTGAAGATGGCATCTCAAAATGGCCATCTCGAAGTTGTTCAACTCTTGATGCAGCACAAAGCTGATGTTGATATTCATGGGTACAAAGGTCTCACTCCTCTGTTGATAGCATGTGAGAATGGACATCTGGATATTGTGAAGCTACTTTTGGGAAATGGAGCTGATGTCAATTTTAAGGATGAAGATGGTATTACACCACTGTGGTTGGCATCTCAAAATGGCCATTTAGAAGTTGTTCTACTTTTGCTGGAGCACAAAGCTGATGTTGGTATTCATGGATACAATGGTTTCACTGCTCTATCAATAGCATGTCAGAATGAGCATATGGATATTGCAAACCTACTTTTGGAAAATCAAGCCAATGTCAATTCTAAGAATAAAGCCAATAATCATCAGGCCAAAGCCAGGATTCATCCTTGGCAGTCATTATCAGCCCTAGCCGGCTCTCTATTCTGTCTTTCAAAGCTCTGAGAGTCCAAGAAATACTGGCCACTCATGTGACAGCCTAATAGCCTTCCTGTGGTGATCTCAGAACTGTCCTACGAATATAAAATTTCCTTAATTAGTACAATTTGTACACTTCTGAACTTTTTATATGACACACAAACCTAATGAGAAAGACGTATCTAGTGACTCTTCAATACATAATAGATTACAGGAACAGACTGGTAGTTAATAAATTGACTGATACAATGTCTCAAAATGTAGCAAGTCCCGTCCTCACAACAACATGCACACCAAGCAACACGTAGGTGTGTCAACTTGTAGATTGTGTACATATGGAAGTAAGAAAAGAGCTCCCAAAATAGCTACATAAGTAAGGTATTTATAGGCTAGAGGCCATAGCCAAATACATGTAACTATGCCAAATCCATACATGTTACACAAAAGGATTGATAAATTTGTCTGAGCAGGTTTCTGTCACAACCTGACCTAAAAGCAATGCACCCTTGCCTATCCTAGGCAACCTGTTGGGGAGTGACAGCGATCATGCAATGGAACCTGACCCTATAAGCCTCTAGAATACTGCAACTAGTCGATATAAGCCTATATCTGACTGCGATTCGTGCGAATAACGATAGCCACGGCTATGAGGAACCAGGAACCTAGTGTTGGCGACTCAGACTACGAGCCTAGAAGCTAGAAGAATGGAACTAGTATGGAAACCAAGGAGAATCGCAAGATAGACAGCCTTTGGAGCTGAGTCGACAATGAGAGTGATGCGAATAAGCAAGTCGTCGCCTACCAGGAAAGTAGGATCAATAGAACAAGGTGTCCTATGACAACTAAGATTGGATTCTAACTAGTACTGATGTTTATACAAGGTATATATACTGTAAAGTAAAGGAGTATACTCCTAGCAGCAATAATGCCTCCTCCTCTCCGCTACTACAATGTCTGATCATCCCTATGTCACCCGTCAACCCCTGTGATCAACCAAGTCTCGGTGCCACATATGAGATTGACCCCTAATGTGTTGCATGCCGTGTTCGGAAGTGCAATTAGTAATGATCCCGTGCCCAATCGCACTTCGGAATAGGAAATAAGTTGTCCCTGTTAGGTGATGTGGCTTCTGGTATGGTGGCGGGGTGGCGGACCGGCGAGTTCATGACATTACCCCCCCTCTAGGAATTATTCGTCCTCGAATAATGTGATTTGCAATGGAGAATCATTAAATCTCCAGATTCGCAAACTTTAACCAAAATTAATGCCGTAAATTGATCGAAAATTCTCGGCAGAAATTCCAATATAAAGTTATCCATCGATCGGTGCCACTTCAAAACGTCTCTCTTAAACCACCACACTCTCCATCTATGGCCAGCAGCACCAACACCTCTGCCCCAACCAACGCGATTTCACCCGCGCAACGTAAAGAATGCGTCAAGATTCTGCGATCATTTCATAACACGTCCTCTTTTGTCGACATCGACCTAACCCGTCTCCAAGAACCTCTTCCAACTAATCCGACACCCAGACCCCGTAGCGACTTTCAAGAGTCCGTTGAGTTCTGTCATTATTTCGCTCTTGCGAACGTCTGGATACGGATTCGTGCACATCAAATCGCAGGCCTTAACGCCACTGAATGCGATTTCCTTCCAACCTTCAACAATCTCACCATGGCGGCATATCAGTAATACAACTAGGCGTATGCTGCGGCAGGCACAACCAATCCTCCATCTTTTGAACAGTTGTCCGACTCCCAATTGGTACATGGAGTCCGTGGGTTGATTTCATGGGTTAACGCCTTTGTGAGTTTCATGTCGTCTGTTCACATCTGCGATTCACCTAAATTCGCGATTTCCAAAGGCCCAGACGTTTGAGATCATATGCAACCTCCACAACCATCATGCAGCCGAAGTGTACTGCGATGATGAGTTGACACAGCTCTTCTTTTGCACTGAGGTCGTGATGAAACAAATCGCAAACTCGTTCCTCCGGTCCGAACTTTGGCAACCCATCGAACCTGAGTTCCTGCCTTTTGAACCTAGTCCAATGATTTCTTTTCGACACCCTCTATCCAAGCTCGCCAAACCCCTTATCCAAGACCTCTCCTATCCCGAGCCTTTCAGTGACCCTACCAACGACGAACTTCGATACCCACAACCCAAATCGGACGCGATTCATCGTAGGCAAAGAGAGTTGGAGCAACAAATCGCGAAGAACATGCAGGAATGGCTCGAGCTCGAAGAACCCGCCAACTACTTTGGTCGACAAATGACCAAAGCGTTGAAGACTGATCTGTGATTCGTCAGAGATTTCCTATGTGGGCAGACACATCCGGGCAAGAATAAACACACCAATGATCCCTTTTACCAGCAGTTGAAAACCAACTTCCCTATTCCCTCCTATCACATTCCGTACGTTCCTGATCCCAATCATGACAATAAGACCTGTCCCGGATGCACCAACTACGCAATTCGGTGACAAAACACCATTTCCAGTTCTCTCTTGCGCGATTCCGAAGCAACTGTGCCAACCTCTCATGATGAGGATATTCACATGTCTTCTCCCCCCTTGCTGCCTCCAAACCAACCACTATCTCCTGCAGACCCTGACATCCTTTCAATCCCTCTTGAGTCCATCCCCAAAATCAAGAATCACGCCTACGTCTATATCCCATCCATGCAATCGAAAGGAAAACAGCGTGCCCAGGAACCAACTCCATCAGAATCGGGCTCGGATGAGGAATGGCAGCCGGATTCGGATGCGACTCCGGCCAAGCGCCAAGCATCTGAGGAACTCTTGCCGACCAAGTCCGCCAAAAAGCCGAAGCCTGGCTCTTTCAAGGCGTCTCTGCCCAAAGAGCCTCACAAGCCGAAAGGCGACTTAGTCGCAGATCTCGACGTGATTCGCGATTGGGTCTCGAAACCCCTCCATAATACTCCAACACATCATTTCCCTTTTCCTGCCTATACGGATTCCAACCTCCTTCCTTCTATCCCATGGACCAGCAATGATGACCAACAGATTCACCCCCCTTCTGCTTCGGAGAGGGTGAATCGCGTTTCTAACTACGTGGCTCCGCAGATGAACATCCGTCCAATGGAGATGTGGCGATCTACTACGCCCCCTCCCGTCGTCTCTAACCGTTCCTTCTCCAGAGTGCAAGCAAACTTCTCTCTTTCTCGCACTCCTGGGGTCATTTACCTCCTTCCTCGCGACCCTTGCAAGTTATGTGTACGCCAAGGTTTCGTTTGCGCATATCCCAAGTTGGCGTGTTTTTCTTGGAATGATCCTAAGCCTGAGAAGAACCGCCGATGCCTTGGGTGTCGCTGGAGAAGCCAAAAATGCGTGCTGGAGGGAACAAGTCAACCACACCTTCAACCGTATCAATGGGATGGTTACAAATTCGTCCCATTTCACCATCGTCGACCGTTTGGTAAGTTGTTGCCTCCTTGGTCATTGCGATTAAGGCATGACACGGTAAAACGCTAAGTGAAACTCGCTATGAGGACACTAGCAGCTATGAGCGCAAAAACACACACACAACCACACAACACAAACAACACAAAGGCTAGTTATGTCAAGCAAGTTAAACCAACGTATGTTAGTTCGGGGGTTCGGAGATAGGATCCTTTATCAAGTAACTTTAGAGTGTATTGACAAGGTAGAGTATATCGAAATAAACTCTGATTCCTTTGAAACGGGTAACCTGCGGTTAAAAAGCTGACGCTTTAGCATACCAAAGTTTGGTAATGTTCTCAGGGTGCGACCCTCTACCAACCCGCATAGATCAAGGAGCGCGCCTCATGCTCCTAGTATAAGACTTTATACAACCAGTTCTACTCCACGCATCTGGGCCATATACATATGGCCGTACGGACCGTAACGATGTGATCAGGGAACCCATAACTGTACTATATAGTCTACTCATCAACAAGACCCAAACGACGGTACAAAGACCGTTTGGAATTTTTTGCAGTTTCCAGATGCACAATCACCTCAACCTCCGACGTAAACACGTGCAGTAGCTCAAACCGTCCCGTTACCGTAACCACTGAATGTCTTCCCACTTTCCATGAACAGTAAAAAAACCAAGTATTTCTCAACCCAAGATTTATTTAGACCAACATCTATAACATTGTACCTGAAATATAAGACCCGACGTTAGGCACCGTTACTAATAGACACATAACGCCATAGGATACTGTAGAGGACAGTTACCTCAGCGTTGAAGACCTCGGCGTACCTGCTGGACCTAGGGTCGTAGTTTCATTTCATGCCACTACCCGCATATTACAAGTACTATGGGTTCAAAGTAGAGGTACGGGTATTTAGTCGAACAGTATGCTTCATAAGAAAGTTGATACGGGGACCTCAACCAGTCTGTGTACCACTCTGACATCTCCTCCCAACCAGAGTCAGGTTGTTCCGTCGTCGAGTCTGGTTCCTCTACCCCGGACCTTGATCTCGTTACTGAGAACTACTATATAAACCTAAACGTTTAACCGTCTGCTAACTTTTAGACCCATACAATTTAGGAGATGGGCATATCTATATGGGGGAGGGGACCATATACATAAGGTTCGTCTGAAGATTGGACTAGTAAGGTCTGTTACATGAGCCCTTCGCTGAGGAGTTACGTGAGTTCAGGAAGCTACTCGTAATATAACTAAAATTGTTGAAAGTATTACCGGATGACTTCTGACAACCTCTCTTCCAGGAGTCACTCACCTGCTTCTACCACTTCTGAACCCTCGTCCTGGTACTACTCAAAACAGGGATACTTAGGTTAGTCCCACCACGCACGATGTTAGTAAAGATACAAACAAGAGGTACATTACATGAGGAGGTCCACTACTCCCATGTGTGAAGTTCTTCTACCTTGAGGACGAACGAGTTCTTCTCGTAAGAGCCGATCGGAGACCTGAAGGACCCATGGGGAGTTCAGAAACGCACAAACAACGTCTTCCCTAGTATAACGTCCTCCAAGTCATTCACGATTGAAGGTCAACAAAAAATTCTAAACTAGAGTTCACCTACGTCTGCTCCCTAACTCGAGAAGTAATGAGAGTTGTTCATGTACTGAGGATGCGTTCTTGAACTCGAAGTTGCTGCAGCTTGTTTAGACAACTTTGCGTAGTGAGTAAAAGCACCGGAGGTTGCAGAGGAATACGGAGCTGACCGACTGCAGTAAAGGCTTTTTCTGACCCTTCTCTAGCTCACGGGACTATTGCTTTTTGGACTCTACCAGTCTGATAAAGAAGGAAGACTTACACCCTGGGCCCGGCGTTCTCAGTCCCGTACACACCCACTTGAGGGGCTCCATCTCCTGTTCGATGCAGATCGTCTTCGTCTCCTACGAAACCTTCCCCAATCCCTACCAGAGGCGCGAGCCTGCCGGTGGTCAGCGAAGTTCCAGGTCTTACAGTGGCCTGTTCACCCTTTATGGGCACGATCACCCTAATATGCGGTTTAACTGTAATCTTAAGTAAGTTCTTTCTATGCTATAGCTGACCGTTCTCTACGGGACAACGCAGAATCCCCTGTACCTCTCACCCTCCTATCCGAATTCCTCGACTTCCTGAGCCTATAAGCCCCGGAGTCACTCTCTCACAATAGGTTTCGTCTTCAACTCCTCTCCCCCGTCAACTCCCTTGCTCGATAAGTCCTTGTACCCGACCCCCGTCTCCTAGACATGAAGGTCTGTCTCCCAAACATATTAGCACACGTCCCGCTCTCATCTGTACAGAACAGGACCTATACCACCCTCGTTACCCTCGAACCCCTACTGCTACTCTTACTGGGTCTCATATAACTACCACTCATTAACGAAAACCGGTCACCCTACATATCTATATACCCGGACGGGCCATATACATAAGCCCTCCCACCTAAACGACCATATATATATGTCCGGCGAGTTACCACACCATATACGGTATACGATTAAGTGTACTGCAAAATCGACATGCTCACCTTATGACGTTCCGTTTTCGAGCTCAGCTAGCAACCTTCCTCCTCCATGTCGAAAACCACCTCCTCGAAGCAGCGTACTCGCTCATAAGAGAGACCTTCCGTCTCACCACCGATAGTTCCGCCGGTCCCATGTGGCCTTACGTCCCCTGTCTCCCAAACTCACTCCTCGAATGACTCCCCGAGTCACGAAAACGTAACGTTGTTCGTGCGAAAGTGGCACTGGCATCACACCTCGACCTGCGACGTACCTGGGGAGATTACGCGGTACGTCTCTTCCACGATCGTTCCAGCGGTCTATATCTATAAAAACGTAAGCTCGACTTCCTCAGACTCCTCCTATCCGAACTCTATTCTTTCCGTCTCCTTTTGCACATCAAATCGATCCTATAGGTTTTGTGAAAAAAAAACTGGTCGCCATATGTATATACCCTACAACGGTATTTGGTTAGTTTTTGGTGTCGCGGGCTGGCCGAAAGTACAGGTACTCATGACGACGGCACCACGGCCTATATATGACCAACCGTCCGGTTTCGGGCGTGCCGAAAACTGCCCCTTACCAAGGACCTTCCTTGTCGCCTATATGTTTACCGTCTCTGGCTTCAGCCTTCTTCCCGGTCTCCTCCGGCTATATCGCACGGCGAACGTACGGCTGTGCGAAAGGGTTGAGCCCTACCTTTATTGGCTATATCGCACGGCGACCGTATGACTGTGTGAAAAGGTGGAGCCCTACCTTTACTGGCTTTCCCTTGACGCACTAGTTCGAGATACGATCCCACGCACTCTTTCCATCTGGGCTAGTTCCTTTCTGTTTACTAAATAATACTAAATAATAAACGCTAATACTAAACTACTAAATAACAGTGACCCACACTGTAAAAGAGACTGATTATAGGGAAAAACCGGTTTTATGTAATATATTAGGTCTGTATAAACGGTCTTGGCTGGGAACGGGACTCTCCGGTAGACCATATCTATATGAGTTATATTTTGGAGTGACCCAAGTTCGGGGACACTATAACGATAAGGCCCACGACCCGAAGGAGGGGCCATATATATACACCCCCGAGGTACCCCACTTTGCTGCCACCTCTTTCCACTGCTACAGCATACACCCAGACAGTTGCCTCCCTCGGTACCACCACTCTTCCCTTCTTTCCCTTTAACCCTGAATCTTAAAAGTGCGGAACATATGACGCAGCTTTAGGGTAGTAAAACGGTCGTCCCAGATGACTTACCGCCTCGTTTAGGGCATTATGCCGCCGCTAGCGAAATACCTTTGAACGAGTGCAAGTATTATACGTCTGACTTGCACAGCTAATCCAAGTCTTAGTGACAAGACCTTTTAGCCTAGAATACACTTCTCAGTGCCGTAGAGTCTTACATCACGGCTTGAAATCCAACACTGACTGACACTTTCAGCTACCTCTAAGTTACGAACGGCTTATAGGCCGAAACTAACTTACGGTAACTTTCGTCTAAGTTCGATAACACCGCAACTTAGAACATCAAAATTCCAGCTTGAATCCGACTTGATGACGGAGAGACTGGCTCCCGCCAGTCATAAAATCAAACCCCCTCTACTGCTCGGTAAAAATGCCAAGATCCGAGCTTTAGGCTATAATTAATACAATTATTGTATCAAAACTCGGACCTATGACTCCCTTTGACTCCCAATATCGACAAGGGTTCGACAATTGGTTTTCGATCTCGATATACATGACCTCGAATCATATTAATGACTCATTACTTTCAGGATATCTCCACGTGTCTATTTTAGACTGGAATGGGTTCAGCATGAATAAGTTGGTCCCTTAACACCGACACCATCCTAATTGTTCAGATAGTTCGATGACACAGGATACAACTACCCATACGTAGACAAGTTATTATACAACGTGTTTCAGATAATTCTATGTCAGTCTAGAATGATCGATACCCTATTGAGATCAATATAGGTTCCCTTCTTCCTTTATGAACTTGCAGCCCGAACAGCCGATGTTCCAGGTTATAGCCTGAATCGTTCTTTCTCGAATATCCGAATTTAGCCTGTATTGCCTAACTGCCTATCGATAACGGTAGACTGGCCTGGCTGCAGATCCAGATTAACCATTGATTTCCGTAAGTGCCCTTCACGACTGTCGCCTATATCGTTTTAGGCTGACCTTTGCCTCGTTATTAAAACGAAGGCACCGACTATTTGTGACCTGTGCATCCTCCTTTTCTATCTGTGCATCACCTGTGCATCTTTTGCTTACGCACCTCCGTAGTTGATCGGTTAGTATTCCTGACTAAAACTTCACTAGGTTACCTCAGTATGGCCTATGTGCCTTTTTACCACGAAATAGTACCCACCTCAGTATGCTATCATCGCCTATTGGTCCCGGCCAAGGTGTGGCTGTGCATCGTTTTAGGCTAGGTTTTTCCAACTAAGTTGAGCTGGATTATAAAATGTATGCTTATACCTGAACTTGCGTGTATACTAATTTTAGCCTGAAATCAAAATAAAAAACAAAACGGAGGGTTTAATGGTATATTTCATGTTCTTTTTACATATAGAGAGCTAGAGAGATGACAGATGACAAAGACATAAAAAGAACACTGATAGAGGGAGGAGCATCATATTTTCCGGACATACATATATGGTCTTTAAGTCTAATGAGCGGTCTATCGTGCTAAATTCACACTGTCGCGAGCCCCTGTGACACCAGATGTCAACTATCGTCATATTTGCAGGTGCCATAACGTTTCAGTCTAAATTAGAGGCAGAACACATGATCAGAGTCACAACACTAACGTGAATTATTTCAAAGTAAAAGAATATGAAAACGGATCAAGAACAGATGACACTGAACTGATCATTCCCACTTTTCATGTCAAAGGCTTAGTCGTCTCGCAACGACCACCGACCCGAAAAGTTTTGATCTCAAAGAACCACCAGCCGAATCACTGTCGTGAAACGTCAACTCTAGAGACTCAGATGGCTCTGATATTAAAGGCGTATGGAGCATCACGATCACGGGCACACGTATCATAATGTTGAAAGGCAAATAGGATGAAGGGGCTCACAACATCTCAATCTGTGTTTGTCTTAAGCAAACTATTTGGTTCGCAACGCAAGAACTCTTGGATAAAACTAGTCACAGCCTAAAATAAATTTTAGTCTGAAACACTAAATAAGCTTCTTAGTTT
>ML179952.1:0-38426 GCA_004369135.1 Dendrothele bispora CBS 962.96 | reverse complement strand
GGCCGCAAGTGTTCTGTGCATGCAGTCATTGCATCAAATAATCCACATAAAGAGTACTACAGTACTCACTATCGAAAAGGTCATGTACATATACCCCATATTATGTACAAAATACTGTATCATTTCGTTCAATTCGCGCATCACGCGTCACGCTCGATTTTCAAAGACCTTGCCAATAATTTTTTCTCGAATTTTCCGATTTTTAGAAATTTCTGAAAATTCTCAAAAAGTCACGTGCTGAGCGAATTGAACAAAATGATACAGTATTGGCCATGAGTCGCGCATAAACTTTTATGAAATTAAGAGTCCAAACAAATGACATGAATTCACGTCTGTATCGTCCAGTCACCACCTTCCACCATAGATACATAGCACCTCGCAGAGCTCCTGCTGGAAACCCCCGTCAAGTCACTGAACTTCTCGATAAGCACGCTTCTTCACCACCTCGTCCTCTCAATCTCTCTGCTTTACTCTCTTTCGGCCGACCCCTGACACCAGAGTCTCTCCTTGCCTCTGTCTCATATGCTCTCGAAGAAATCCCCAAACGTCTCGCAACCCGAGTCAGATCAATAGAAGCTCTGCCTTTTATCGTTGGAACGAATCCGTATGTCGCTGTCCTTCTGAACACCAACTCTCTAAGAAGTTTTCCAGATATGTGTCTAACATTCTAGCATCATACAAACAAAGCTTCCTCTGGTTCGCTACTTATCCAACTCCAAAGACAATCGAAGAGAATGCAAGGTTTGCAGAGATGCTCGAAGAGCTGGTGGAGATCCACGCAAATGACATTCCTACCATGGCCAAAGGGTATGTATTTCATGCCCTACTATCTTCATCCTCACCAATTACTTTCCTCCAGATTCCAAGAATCCTCTCGATATCTATCCTCAGAACAAATCAACGAATTCCTCGACGGCGCCATTCGCAGCCGTATTTCTGTTCGTCTAATTGCCGAACAACACGTTGCCCTTTCAAGAACAAGAAGGAAAATGCCAGTGGTGTAGGCGTCGTCGACATGTCTTGTTCTCCTGCGGAAATGGTCCGGATGTGTTCTTCTTTCGTGACAGAACTCTGTGAAGCAACTCTCGGTGCTAGTCCTTCAATAATCGTGGACGGTCAACCGAATTCCACATTTGCGTACGTTCATTACCACCATTCCCAAAATTTCTTCATCCCTCATCTTTAACTTATCCAGATACGTCCCAGTCCACCTCGAATACATCCTCACCGAAATCCTCAAAAACTCCTTCCGCGCCACGGTCGAAAACTATCACCGCTTCCATCCTCAATCCGCTCGTTCCAACGCGGCATTACCTTCTATCAGAATCACACTCTCCCCTCCACCCACCATCCCAAACTCTTCTTCTACCCTCTCCAATTTTTACTCCATCCGTATCCGCGATCAAGGCGGTGGAGTCCCACCATCCCATATCCCCAAAATCTTTTCTTACGCGTTTACCACTGCCGGGCGTAATGCAGACAACGAGTCTTCATCTGATTATGATGATGATTCGGGTGACGGTGGTGGTCCTTATGCCGCTCAACATATCGGAGGTAGTGCTGCTATTGGAAGTGGAGGTAGCCGACCTGGTGAAGGAAACCTTTTCGGAGAGATTACGGGGAAGGGATTGCAAACTGGATTGGGAACGATAGCTGGCTTGGGGTATGGTTTGCCTATGAGTAGACTTTATGCAAAGTGAGTTTTACTCTATTGTCTATAGTCACATCTGCTGACGACGCATCCAAGGTATTTTGGGGGATCACTAGACCTAGTTTTCCTTGGAAGGATGGGGTGAGTCAAAGGTCTCCTAAGGATTTCCAGCTTATTGACGAATTGCAACAGGTAGCGACGTCTTTCTCGTACTGAGATGCTTGGATGAAGCAGGCGACTCTGCGATTTAGTCAACTCTGTATAATTACTTGTAACATAATCTTCACGTCCAATAAACCTAGCATGATATTCACAACGAACGTGCATGGAAAGATATTATTGAGAATCTGTACTATCACTGACATTAGCGTCCATGCGCGCTTATAAAAATCTCCAACAAGTGCCAGAATCCACAATCAAATGACAGTAAAAGCAAACACGCCCTTTACTGGTTCTTCCTCTCCGCAGCATTGAAACCCTTGGGGGTCACCTCCAGCCTAATAGGGTTTTGAATGCTGGCGAGGGCAGAAATCCCAAAGTACATGACTGGTAAAAGAAGGAACAGCACGACGAGGAAAGAAGTGATCAAAGCTGGCGTCAATAGCTGATAGTTGTGAAGGATCCCACTCTTCTTCTTCGCAGGAGCAGCGGTAGAGTTGGTCAGAGCGGAGCCGAAAGCGTCTTGACGCTTGGATAGGCTCAGCCTACCAGAAGAACCCGTGAAAATGGTGAGGTGGTTGGTGAAAGGTAGAGAGGAGAGGGTGGTGGATAAAAGGGCGTCTACGGACAACGTCGTTAGAAAAAAAAATTGTTTCAAAGCTCGTAGCAAACCAACCATGTTCCATAACTCTACCCTTCCTGTCACCATCCAATTCCAATTCTGGCATACTGAGCATGATGATGGACTTTTCTTCTTTGGAGAATTCGACTCCTCCTTGTCCGAGCATCATGTTGACAAGTCTGGATCCACATTTCTCAGAGACGGCTTCTGCAACGGCAGAGATGGAAGAAGCGTCAACTGGCGTGGCGGGAAGAGGGAGAGGCACATAAGCGAATTGACGAGAAGAAGGTGCAGAGGAGAGGGAGCGGGCTACGTGTGAGCTAGAGGGAAGGTTGCGAAGGTCCGAGGCATGGAGCTGGAACCAACAAAAGTGAGAATGGTGAATGTTGAAATGGAGGGTACACATACCCCTGGCTGGTCAATCAACACGATTGCCTCGTGTTCGCAAACATCCTCTTCAAGTAGAATTGTCTCCAAAAGATGGACAGAGTGGTGGGTATCAACAGTGGAAGGTAAACGGTCAAGAACACTTGAGCTGAACGAACAAGTTAGCGACAGCACACGCAAGATACGAGAACGCCGTACCTATGAGAAGACCATGCAATGAACGGAGCTGTATTTGAGAAAGCCAAAGCCAGGGGCGAAAGAGACAAGATGAGCGGAAGACGAGTCATCGTCGGCGTTGAGGACGTTGGCGACAGTGACGAACAGTGAGGGCGGTGACTGTGAGAAAATTACTGGAGCCGGCTTGGAGGTCCTTCCGGGATCCGTATATATGCGGGCAAACAGTTAGCATCTGATTCTAATCATTCTACGCTTCTCTTCTTCCTATCACAATGTTCAGAAACGCTCTGTCTCGTTCTACTAGAAATATCGCGTCTCGTTCGTCGGTAAATGCAACGAGGTGGGTCCTTTGTACCACTACCCCTGTCCCAGTGACTGATACCGTATGCCAGAGCATTCTCTGCTACTCGCTATCGTCGTTCAGAGGACCTTTCCAAACCCCCTTCTCTCGATGTATACACCGAGGAGGAACAGATGATTCGCGAGACTGGTATGTTACTACTACGTGGCTGAAGAAACACGTCCATTCACTCAAACCGTCTCGTTTAGTGCGGCGGTTCGCGACTGAAGTCGTACAACCCAAAGTCCGTGAAATGGACGAGAAGGAGCAGATGGACCCTTCAATCATCCAGGGCTTGTTTGAGCAAGGTGTACGTGCAAACGCTACTTCTCTTTTTTGTACTCATTCCCTCTGTAGCTCATGGGTATTGAAACCCCCTCTGAGTTCGGTGGATCCGAATCCTCTTTCACTGCAGCCATCATTGCCATTGAAGAACTAGCCAAAGTAGATCCGTCCGTGTCAGTAATGTGTGACGTGCACAATACACTAGTGAACACCGTGTTGAGGAGTTACGGAACTGAAGAGCAAAAAGCAAAGTGGTTACCTCTACTAAGCTCTGAAAAGGTGAGATATGCTTCTAGATATTCTATTCAGTACCTCTAACTCGAGACAACAGTTGGGATCTTTCTGTCTCTCAGAACCAGCTTCTGGTTCCGACGCCTTCGCTCTCCAGACCAAAGCTCAGAAAGTCGGGGATGACTATGTCCTGAACGGAACGAAAATGTGGATCACCAACTCTTACGAAGCAGATGTCTTCCTCATCTTCGCCAACGTATGTTTTCGCGTGATGTCTCAATTCCCTCGTATTGACGGCAATCTTAGATTGACCCCTCAAAAGGTTACAAGGGCATAACTTGCTTCATCGCGACCAAAGACATGGGTATCGAGATTGCCAAAAAGGAGCAGAAATTGGGTATTCGTGCATCATCGACATGTACACTCAACTTTGACGGCGTCAAGATTCCCAAAGAAAACGTCATTGGAGGAGAAGGCAAGGGATACAAAATCGCTATCGAAATTTTGAACGAAGGTAAGCATTCCAGCAATGAAATATCCTCAATACTCACCAACATTTCTAGGTCGTATCGGTATCGCCGCCCAGATGATAGGTTTGGCCCAGGGCGCCTTTTCCCTTTCCGTACCCTACACCTACACCCGTACTCAATTCGGCCAGCCAATCGGTAACTTCCAAGGAATGGCTTTCCAATTCGCAGAAGCTGCTACCGAGATTGAGGCTGCGAGGCTTTTGACATACAACGCTGCAAGACGGAAGGACAATGGACTGCCATTTGTCAAAGAAGCGGCTATGGCCAAGTGGTACTCGAGTCAGGTTGCTCAGAGCGTTACTGGCAAGGCAATCGAGTGGATGGGTGGACTTGGATTTACGAGGGAGACTGGAGTGGAGAAGTTCTGGAGAGATTCCAAGATTGTGAGTCGGCTTTAGTTTCTGTATTTCTTTCTCGTGCTAATGATTTCTTGCACCCCAGGGCGCGATCTACGAGGGTACCTCCAACATCCAATTACAGACAATTGCTAGGTTCATTCAGAAAGAACATTCGCAGTAGTTTTAGCATCGGTGTGGGTCATAGACCCCATAACTTTTTAAAGATACAGGATACAGTTGTAATCTAGCAATCATCGGACATACATATCATTACAAGGGTAACTTTCCAAAGAGCATTTAGCCCAGAAGCCTAGGACTCTGGACCTGTAGCCGAGATAATTTTCTGCCTGACTGACACGGTAGGATCCTTACAATGATCCACGTCAAGGCTGACGCGCTGACGGTCAAATGGTTGGCTGGGACAGAGCACATCCTGTTACAGCAAAAAAGGCACCAAAGCACACTTTATCCCAAAACCATTTCCATTTCGTTTATACGTTGAGCACTACTATCACCAGAGGTACCGGAAGAAGAAAACACTTCCGCTCCAGAAGCAAGTGAGTCGATAAGAAGGGATAATTTCGTTGTCGTCAAATCAGGTTCCTATGTAAAGGCCATGAATATAAAGTGAAAAATCAAAAAAACACAAAGACGTACCTTGCGGATTTCCTCCAAATCGTCCTTGAACCCGTCTGCGACGGCACTCATCCAAAACTTCCTAAACTTGTCCTTCATCTCCTGCTCGTTCGTACTTCCAGCTCCGTTTTCGGGGATAAATGAAGGGATAGCAGCAGAGGGTGGTGGAGGAGAAGGTTCACGAGCGACAGGGACGCGTGAAGGACGCGTTTGACTTGTCTCGGTATCTACGGCCATGGACGGTCCACTTTTGACGGGTCTTTCATCATCTGAATCCGAGTCTGACGATGAAGATGACGAGGATGAGGAAGAGGAAGAATCGGAATCAGATGGTTCGTCTGCTTTTGGTTTGGTCGCCTGCTTTGGTAGAGTTACTGTAGTCGTGGTTTTCTCGTCGGCAGAGTCATCTGAAGATTCTGAAGAAGAGGAGGAGGATGAATCGGAGAACTCTACTCTTCTCTTGCGTTTCCTGGTTCGTTTTCGTTGTACAACTGGTTTAACGGCGGAAGACATTTGGACGAAAGAATTGGGTTTCCTTTTTGGGATTTTTAGATGATGTTTGGCTAGACCCTTGGAGATACACAAGCGATCATCCAAATTTTTTGAAACGCACGGGCCAGTCTATCTTTTGCGATGAGCGATAAAGTAGTTGGAGTTTTGGGTGAGCGTACGTCCCCTTCTTGTACAGCTTCAATGAAACTCTAACGATTTGTTCAGGTTATTCTGTATCCTTCACTATGCCTTCAGCTAAACCATCATAGGCGGAGGCCAACTCGGCCGTATGCTCGCTTCTGCGGCTTCTCTTTTGAACATCCAGGTCGTCTTCCTCGATGTCGGTGCAGACGCTCCGGCCAAACAAGTCTTCTCTTCTTCCCAACACATCGATGGTTCCTTCAAGGACCAACAAAAAATCGCCGAACTCGCGTCCAAGGCCGATGTCCTAACTGTCGAGATAGAGCATGTCGATGTCGATGCGCTTGACGCAGTCAAGAAAAGCCATCCAAATGTCGAGATACATCCAGCTCCAGAGACTATCAGGATCATCCAAGACAAGTTTCGCCAGAAGGAGCATCTGAGCAAACATTCCTGCCCTCTAGGGGAATTCATGTCTGTCGATGCTACATCAGACTCGATCAAATCTGCGGCGGAAAAGCTCGGTCTACCTCTCATGCTCAAATCCCGGACTCAAGCCTACGACGGTCGCGGCAACTTTCTCTTACACACTTTGTCGGATATCGACAAAGCTATCGACGCTTTAGGCTCTGGCTCACGACCACTATACGCTGAGAAGTTCCTTCCGTTTGTGAAAGAGTTGGCGGTCATGGTTGTACGGTCTACATCTGGCGAGGTCGCTTCGTACCCAGTGGTTGAGACAGTGCACAAAGACAACATTTGTCACCTGGTCTTCGCACCTCTACGGACTCCTGATGCGGGATTGTGCAAGCGTGCGGAGGAAATCGCTAGAAGTGCTGTGAAGACGTTTGAAGGGGCGGGTGTCTTTGGGGTAGAAATGTTCTTATTGGAGAATGGTATGTTTCGTCTTTCTTGGGAACTCGTTGGATACCGACAAATTTTCTGTTCTAGGAACTATCACTATAAACGAAATCGCACCCCGTCCTCATAACTCTGGTCACTATACTATTGAGGCCTGCGAAACTTCCCAATACTCCAACCACCTTCGCTCAATCCTTTCTTTACCCATCGGTTCTACCTCGCTCAAAGTTCCTGCCTCTGTCATGCTGAACCTAATCGGCGTGTCCGACTCCATGCAGCCTATCAAAGACGTCTGCAGCAAGGCTTTGGAGATTCCAGGGGCAGCGGTTCATCTATACGGGAAGAAAGACTGCAGGAAAAGCAGGAAAATGGGGCATATTACCCTCGTCGCTCCCTCCGATGCTGAGCTACGAGATCGACTTAGGCCACTCCTACAAACCCTTCCAACGTCTTCCTCATCACTCGAGCAAGAGAAGGAAAGAGAAAAAGAAGTAGCTGTCTACACTCCTGTGAAACCCTCACCAACCCACTCCCATCCTCAACCCCTCATCTCCATCATCATGGGTTCTGACTCCGACTTATCCACCATGCTCCCCGCTTCCCAAATACTTTCTCGCTTCTCCATCCCATATGAACTGACTATCGTCTCTGCACACCGTACACCTGCTCGTTTATATTCCTTCGCACAAAGTGCTGCCGCCAGGGGTGTCAAAGTGGTAATCGCAGGAGCGGGAGGAGCAGCTCATCTTCCGGGAATGGTTGCTGCTATTACTGGATTGCCAGTCGTTGGTGTTCCAGTGCGAAGCTCTACGGCGTTGGATGGGGTGGATAGTTTGTATAGTATTGTGCAGATGCCCGTCAGTCTCTCTTTTTCGTTCTCTTCTTTCCTTTACTGATAATCTTGTTTACTTCAGCGCGGTATTCCTGTCGCTACAGTGGCTATCAACAATTCCACCAACGCTGCCCTGCTTGCCGTTCGCATCCTTTCCACTTCGGACCCTCGCCTTTTGATAAAAATGGAGGAATACATGAAAGAAATGGAAGGGGAGGTGTCTGGTAAGATTGAAAGGATAGAGAGTGGAGGCTGGGGAAACTACGAGGTCAAGAAGCATTAAAAAAGCTGAAAAAGCTGAAAAGCATGTGCAATCTGTAACGCTGAAATATGTATTTTTGTTTATGTCTGTGAAACAAGTATAGCGATCTCTGAGCGTAACAGGTCTTGGAACGAAAGCAATATTATTTATTATGAATACATAAACATAAGTAGCTCAAAGTCTTGATTCTAAACCCTGCAGTTCAAGCTGGAATCCCATCTCTCAGACCCAACACCTTCGGCGACTATGAAGAGTCCGTTGGGGTCATACACGTCTTTGATACTTTCGAGCTTCTCATAATGGTCTCCGAAGAATGTTGTTTGGAAGTTGGGCTCAAACAGGGATGCCTACGCGCATTAAATCAGTTCAGCGACCTCTAAAATCCCCCCAACTCCGATACACTCACCTCGTTGAAGTAGGATCCGCCGCCAGGGTTCAAACTTTCCATAACTGCAAGCTCACCCTTCAATACGTCTTCTTGTGAGTGTATCTTGTCCACGCTCAGGCCATCTGCCCAGCTAGTCCTCAACACCATGTGTATCATTGCTTTGCGCCATGCAGGGTTCAAACCCATGGCATCTGGATCCACCTGTGACACTACACCACCAGCGACTCAGGACATGTCTGCACAAAAAATGTTATCAGCACATCGTGGAATAACGAAAAAAAGCTGCTCATGACGCACGGTATAGTAACTTGATCCGTAAAGTTCGCCACCACCTCTGCGAAATGTTCATGGTCTTCCAGAACCTCCCTCGGGTACAACCTCGATGCAACCTCTCTGTTCAGGACATTAACCGCAAATGCGGGCTGTACGGCAAAGAGCTCTTGATACCACGCAAAGAACGCGTCAAACTCTTGCAACGAATTACTCGTGTTCGCTGGCCCTGCAGTCCGTTCTACAAACTCAAAGAACGGACTAATCGTCGCATTTACATCAGCCAATGAGATATCGGGCGCGACGTAAATCCCTTGGTAGTTTGAGCTTGTTTTAATGGTGTAGCCTCCCCATCCTGCATCAGAGAGATTGGGCCAAATTCGGAAAAGCTCGGAGAGAACGTCTTTGGCGACAGTGGTGGAGGAAAAGTTGAAGTTGACGAAAACGCCGACGAGAGGTGTTGGTGTACGCGGTAGGTGACTGATGTGACGACACCGAATGTACCTCCTCCGCCTCCTCGTAATGCCCAGAACAAATCAGTATTGGAATGTGCGTTGGCTGTTAGGTGTAGTGTTGCACGTGACTCGACTCGACTCCGGCTAGTCGACGAGTCGAGTCGATTTTTAGTCGAGCCGAGTCAGACCAATGACTCGTGACTTATGGCAACTTTAAGTCACTTGAGCGAAATTTTGAATAGTCACCCTTTTTTGGTAATTAAGATGTAGTACGCAGCTAAATTACCCGTCTTGGTAATAGTTACTCATTTTGGAAGTATTAAATTCTATTCAATGATACTGTACTATTACGACCATAAGTACGCGTAACGCATAACGCACCCCCCTGAACTTGGGTCATTTTATAAATCATAACGCAGCACATGCACATCCGAACACCTACCCCGATAATTCCGTCACGCAGCCCGAGCTCGGATCAGCAAAATGAACTAATTTTCGCATGCGGCCAAAGGCCGCAAAGCATCGCGTAACGCATCATCCGGCCATCTGAACCTATTCTCCACCAGAAGTATCGCGTCACGGCCAAAGTGAACGAACTTTTGGTCGTAATAGTACAGTATATTCAGATATTAATAAATTAACTACATAGGCGACTCGGCTGACTCAACTGACTCGAGTCGACTCCGGAGTGGAGTCACCAGATTTGGAGCCGGAGTCGACTGGACTTGAGCCAAAGTGAGTCATAGCCGAGTCTCGGCAACACTAGTTAGGTGTTCTCCAGAAGCTACTACAATGGTGAACTGGACGACGTTGTCAACACCTGAAAATCATACAGTCAATCCTCTTGCTGAAGAACATCTCAGATAATAGGACTTACCGAGTCCATGCTGAGGCGAGAATGCACTGTGTCCGCCACCAAGTAACCATCCACCTGCAGCGCCAACTGAGCCTCCAGCAGTAACACCACCAATGATGATACGGCCATTGGCTTCGGCAGCGTCGTAGGCTTCAAACCATTGTACACCAGCCTGTAAAGTCAGAGCTAGAATCAAGTCAGTGGAACTCAGGTCCCTATCCTTCATATGATCACCTACAATCATACGTTTCGGTGGCCGGTGCACCGTCAGGGACAAAGGCCAGATTATAAGTGATGTACTTCAGATAATGGGTCCAAATCATGAAAGAATTCCGAGCGATGCTGCGAGCCCAACAAATCATGTCTTCAAAACCGAAAACATGTACATAAGTAAATCAAAAAGCAATACGAAAAACCAAACGAACTCACCCAGTATTCTTGATGACCACCCTCAGATCATGCTCAGCCGCAAACACCACAGCGGCCTAGTCTCGAGTATCCAGACTGACAATATACACTTGACACTCTTCGTATGTGTATATGTAGTCTGGTGAAATATAATAGACGCGGGAACTGAGGGCCGAGCTGACATAACTTAAGAAAGTTCCAGCACATGAGAAAATTCCGGTTTGAAACTCTGCTAACTCATCTGGAACGGATACAAAAAGCTGAAGTGGTAACATATCACATTGAGAAGGCATTTCCGTAAATCTGAAGCAGGATCTTAAAGTTCGTACTACTCAAAAAAGGATCCTGCAACTTGCTGACAGTGTCTAGAGATAAATCAAATCCAAAGACCTTGAGAGGAAAACAAGGTACTTCCTGTGGATGGCTAGACATGATGCCGAAATGACTGGAAGTCATTGGCCACGTACAAACCCCAGCGAGCGAAGTTGAAGCGAGGCAAGAGCCACATAAACCAACAAAATGATAAACAAGAAACTCATCAGACAAACATCCAAATCAAACTGTGATAACCCCACGGCAAGATCAACTTATATGGAACTCTGGCAGGTAACTCATGGGAGAAAAAACAAGCACCCAAAGACCCAGAAAGCCCACGATTAGGCAATATCATGGGTGCAGGGCTTGCATGCAGCAAAACTCAAGCTGGAAAAAGAAAAACCGGTGAACAGCGACTAGATAGAATACTAACAGCTGAGTCAGCCTATCTCATTTGGAAGCGACGCAGTGAACGAGTAATACAAAAGGAGGATGAACCATTTAATGAGAGAGAAATCGACAACAGAGCGGAGTAAAAATGATAAACGAGCGTAGCCAACTGGATAGAAGAATGAGCAAGCCGAAAACTAAGCAAAAAAAAGTAGAATGCCCAAACCTCGTTAAGGCCAACATGGAAGGGCCTACTGGAAAGCAGAAGATCCACGGCCAGATGATTGGGTCACAAATTCCGGAGTTTTAGTGGGTATAGAGCCAAAACCTTGCGCCAACGAACGGGTCCTCGAGGGAGATAGACAGGTTGTCTTCCCCCGAGGTAACTCTCAGTCCCACACTCTGTGCGTAAAGCATTTCCTCGGGGAGTGCCAAAAACTTGGCCATATTTCAGCAGCTGGTTACCGAAAACACGGATTCTTAACGATAGCAAGGTCCCAATCCCTTGCCAAAACCGCGGGTTGCCGACAGAATGATGACATTGTCAATGCAATATAGCCACGTAACGCTACTCCAAAAAAAAAAAAAAAAAAAAAAAAAAAAAAAAAAAACTTGCTGACAGCGTAAGGGAAGCAGCTACAGACTGAGACTCCGAGAGCAGTCCTGCTGCACATCTCAGTATTACAATGAGCTAACCTCTCTTGGGACCTCGAATAGGCCCATCTAGACTCCCAAAAACTCAAAAGGAAGATGGCTAAGACTCAGCAAATTTTCTCGCCAGAATGATCCCATTGTGTGAAATTATCTAAGCAATTTCCAGCAGAGCCCGCGCGAGCTAAAAACCATAAGACTAACAGCAGCATGAAGATCCTCCACAGTCCGCGCGTCTACGTCCAATGGGAGGTATACTCACATGAAGACACGGTAAAACGCAAGGACAACTCGCGATGAGGACACTAGCAGCTATGGGCGCAAAAACACACACACAACCACACAACACAAACAAAACAAAGGCTAGTTATGTCAAGCAAGGTAAACAAACGTATGTAAGTTCGGGGGGTTCGGAGATAGGATCCTTTATCAAGTAACTTTAGAGTATACTGACAAGGTAGAGTACATCGAAATAAACTCTGAATCCTTCGAAACGAAGTGATTCTTAAACTAAATCACAAGGTCTGATTTCAAATAAAATCCGACACTGGTCAAAAGAGTGTCCTCAAGAACGCAACGCTTGGTATATCAAACAAATTGCATTCGTATCTAACTCTACAACACTCGGGGAAGTAGGATAAACAGAAAGTTGTAATACTATGCACACGGGCACTAGCACTACGAGCTATGCCCAAATTATAGTCTCAGTAGACTCAGAGATCTCAACGGCAAAGTGCTGTCACTAAGCCGACAGCCAAGAAACTCTAGTTTTGAAAAGCCCAGCCACCAGCAACGCTCTGCAAATTCGGAAACTGTACTTTTCACCCTTACTAGTCAAGTCACTGTAGACAAGAACTAGGCAAAAGTATAAGAAAATGAAACGTAATTAAGTGCAATCACAACACTGAGACTAGAACACAAGACGGAGATTAAATCTGACTGTGCAATACCGTGGACGTTTATACTGCTATCAACTGTAGTACCACAGTGTCCCCGAGTCCTCTCACACTTAAATCGTGCTAGTCTGGCGAGTAATCTGAAGTTCTGGTATATACATACAGGCCTATTAAAACTACGAGGAGGGAGATAGTCACAAGAAAAATACAGAAACAGTAGACAGTAGAGAGATCCAGACATAGACATTTTTCGTGTACTATATATGCGTAACTTGGGAGGCAAAACAAAAATAAAACTAAAGTCCGATTTAAACATATGTGCGTTCAAGTCCATATTCGTATGTAAAATATCAGGTTAAGTTGAATCAACACTTTTCGATAGGATTTTGCTACGTGTCGGTGTTCAACTGGCCCTGACTACACAGCCACTACCGTACGACTCAACCCATGATAAAGCACCATTTTTCCGTGAATCCGGTATGACTGCCACCGGATCACTTCAAAATCAGTCCTTATCATTGGCTAGTTGATGCCTCCTACACATCCGTTTTCGACGTATCCACAATCGTGTCGATCTATTCCTCCAACGTGTCCAGTGCTGATCAGCCAAAGAAGCTGAAAATTACTTACTCCTGTAACAGTCGGATTTTCCTAGATCCGCTGTCAGCACTTCCCGTGAATGCATCTAGATACCAATTAGACCTAGCACGGTCCGTCACGCACAGAAAACAAACAGACTAGCCCGCCAATCCGTCATATCCGATTTAAGCCTACAAGCATACGTTCTCGCTAAGGCCGATAGTGCACCTTGCAGCCGACAAAGCCCGACATTACAAGTGATGTTCTTCTTCCCTTAGATATAACTAGAGTTATCCTAAAGCAAGAAAGAATTCCGAGCGGTATGCTTAAGAGACTTTGTCCAACAAATCATTGAACAGATGCAAAACCAAAAACATAGGACATCAGTAGCTAGATATCGAGAAGCAATACGTACAACCAAACGAACTCACCCAGTATTCTTGATGACCACCCTCAGATCATGCTCAGCCGCAAACACCACAGCGGCCTGAAGATCCTCCACAGTCTGCGCGTCTACGCCAATGGGAGGTATACTCCCCTGAAGACACGGGTATCCCAACGATGTGTCCAGAAAACAAGTCTCGATAGTGCCATTGTCAGTAATGAACGCCTGGAAATTCATGGACTGCATCGCTCCTGCTCGGTCAGAGAGCCGTCTTCCATTACTTGCGTTCGCCAAGATGTCTGTACAGTTCCCTGAAGGATCGGATGGGGGGTAACAAGGAGTTGCTGGGGGTACTGGACAAATCAGTGGCTGGGAAAGTTTGGATTGGAGGTCGGAGAATTGGTCTTCACTGGGCCAACAGGTATCGTTGTAGAGGCATCTACAGCGAGAAGCGGCTTGACCGAGGACGGTGAAAGCGAGCAGAGGGAGAATCAAGAGAGTCTTCATCTCCGAGTCAGTGGAGACATTTTTGCAGAACGCAGACTTTACATAATAGGCTGTCCTTTTTTAAATTCGTCCTATAATAACTTGAGGTACTGTCAATGTCTTCACTGTATATGCTTCTGACGCTCCTAGGAAACCATACAAAAACATACTCATTAGCGGCCGTTAGAGGGGAACAGCGCCCATCCACTGTACTGTAACAGGTTTTTGGTTTGTACTTATGTAATACCCCATGGAGATCATCGATCATCTTTCAGGTACTCTGATTTTCGAAAATCCAGACGCAGACATGTACGTTGCCTGCAGTATGCATGCAGCCATTAGTCCTGGTCGCTCCCCTAGTACCGTCATTAGCTGTAATGCCCAGCGTTAAACAAATTCCATACCAGAAACATGTGAGGTCCTTGGCTTATTCTTAGCCAGAAGCCTGCGCGAGCCTCCCAGACTTGGGTTTATTGATAGATAGACGAACTTCTTTCCTACAAGGTTCTCATGGAGTAGCTCCATTTTCTATGGTCAGTGGCCACCTACGTCGTTGAGCATTTATTCGGCCGCACCGTTTGCGGCCACATAACAAAGATTTTCAACACGAGTCGCGGCTAGACCATCACGGCCCCGAGTGACCCCATGGAGAGTTGATGGGTTGTCGTGTGCGATATAGCAGAAAGTGAAGAGCTGACACTGCTGCCATTAGACGCGGGACGGAGAAAAGTCTAAGAGACATAAGAGAAAATCATGAAGATAAAGGCTTAAAGCTGTCCAAAATGAAAATCAAGAACAGTTCCGGGCCGATCGGGGTGGTAGTAGTAATTGTAATTTTTTTCTTCTCAGATAATAGATATACATACACCAAGTTAGCTCCTTCTTCTCATTCTTCTCTTTCCCCCATTCCATCATGACCATCAATGCTCCCGTCGCCGTCGTCCCTCATCGCCGCCGCCATTCCCCGTCCAACCGTGACACCTATTCCTTCGCTGCATCCTCCCTTCTTCGAGCCACGCTAGATCCCAAAGTCTCAGTCATTCCCCCACCTCGTCCAAAGTCTACTCCTGCTGGAGAACGTCCAGCACAACGGAGACGACAGAAAAGTCCAGTCGTCAGCGATGCCGAGGGTGATTTCCACGGCAATGCCGATTACGACAACGTGTCGTCGGAAAGTTGTGACAGTGTGGAGGGTGAAGATTCTTCCAAAAAAGCGCTCATGAAGAGACACCATCACGGATCGTCCTCTGACTCGACCTCGGATGACGACGACGACGGAGCAAACTTGTCAGTAAACAAATCCAAATCTCGTCCAACTCGTCCACTACCATCACGAACCATGGATTCTGAAGACGACTCTAGACCCACTACTTCTACATTAAACCCTAATGCACACCCTTTCTCGTCCTCCTCCAACCCTGCCCGTCTTGCCAACCTCTCCAACCCTCACATGCTTCCTCAAGTAGCATCTGTTCCCCGTGGACCGGCGCTGCGGGTGCTGGAATCAACTCTGCCAACACCCCTCGCAGGCTTTTCGTAGTCCTCGAGCAAGCCTGTCTAGAAGCTTATCGCATCTCAAGCGGCTCAAAAGGTGGAAAGAATGGCAAGCCGGGAAGGAAGGCGAGGTCAAGTACACCCTGCTTAATTGTGACGATCATCAAGGCATCCTGGCCAAGACGGGCAGAGATATTGCCGATGCCAGGCCAGATATCACACACCAGGTATGTCTTCTTGCACCGATTGCCTGTCTTCTTCTCTTCTCGCCCCATCGATCTTGCAACGTTTTTATGGCTTTTGACCCAATTTTACGTCCCTGCTCTTGTCTTTTCTCATGTCGGAAACGTGTCTTCCTTTCACTTCACATCGGACTCTATCTTCTGTTTTATCCGATGTTTAATATACTGACACGATTTCCTCAGTGTCTTCTTACTCTTCTCGACTCGCCTCTCAACAAGGCTGGTCTGCTCCAGTAAATTTCGGCGCCCCCTAATTGAACACACTCGGTCTGGACCGAGACCATAGTTGAACTTGTCATCTGATTGGGTCAAACGAGGTCAAATGAGGTCAAATGCGTTCATAATATTTTTTTTTACTATCTACTCTACACTTGAGATACCATAGTATACTACTCAATCAAAATTGAACACATTTGATCCTGAAACAGCAGGAAAAAAGTAGCCAAAGACCACTCCAACGAGCTGGTCAGTCATGATCAATATCCAATAAAAGCTCCCAATGAGTATGGTAAAATACGATCAAAGGTTTGTTAAATGCGGAGGATATTGAGAAGTCAATGACCACTGAGAATGTTGTGATCAAAGACGGTCAATACAGGGAGAAGTCAAAATGGAAGGTTGGTGACCACGGCCGGGAAATGTCACAGTCGGAGATGGTCAAAATTTGGTCAATACTGGGAAATACTGTGTGAAATATAAAATCATAGAAAAGTCGGTGGTGAACATATCAGTCAAAATATGGACAAAGATGGTCAATGCGGGGAAGTAGAATCGGTCAAACATGGTCAATACACATAGCAAGAATGTAGAAGTGTTAAATGTCATGGTCAAATATGGTCATGGGTTGGTCAATGCGGGGAGTCGTAAAAATGGAGAAGTCAGTGACCACGGGAAACATCAGATAGGGTTGTTCAATGCTGGGAGTAGTAAAAAAAGTTGGTGGCAGGAATGTGGTGGCCAAATCTAGCAATAGGACCTGGACATGACCTCGGGCCCACTTGGTGCTGTCTATAGCAGCCAGCTTGGGATTAGGAACTAGAAGCACTGGTTTACAGCACACAGTGCCAGCTCCAAGCTTGCATGTTGGTTCAGTAGCTGAGTGCAGCTGGGAGGAGAGGGTTGCGAGTGTCAGTGAATAGCGGCCATGCTAGCAAATAAAGTGTACGTAAAATCTCGGGCTAGCTCATTGCTGTCTACAGCTCCTAGTTCATCATTGGTTGGCAACTAGGCTGGCAGTGAGGAATATGTGTGGATTGAGTGTAGCAGTCTTGATCAGGAAGTAGTAAAAATGGTAGTTCTAGGAGGAGGGGCCAACTGAGAGCTAAGGCTGGACACGGATGCATCCGCGGATCACCGGCATCCGAACCTGCAGGTTTTCCAAATTCAAAATTCATCATCCGCATCCGGTCATTTTTTTGGGCCCCGGAACCTGTATCCGGTACATCCGACCTGCAGGTCCGACAGGTACTCACGGATGACGGATATTCTTACCTGCAGATGACAGGTACCTACCGGTAGCTACCGGTAGTATCTTCTTACGAATCATAATTCAAACCACTACATTGTTCATAAGAGATACAAGGAATAGACCAAGATAGAATACGACAGATTGATTGTAATACAGTTAGTTATCGAGATCCAAAAGATCCGGAATCTCCTCATCATCTCCAAAAGTATCGACATCATCTGACCCAACCCTGAAGCTTTCAAGCAATGTGCTTGGGAGCGAATGAAGAGCCAACATTAGCGCATGTGCCACACAAGGCCAACGTGTTGGACAATTTTGTTGTGAAATAGGCTGGAATAGTTATGAGGTGAATAGGAGTCCAGATTCGAGATAGAACTAGATGACATACCAAAAGGGCTGTGCATGCAGTTGGATAATTCTCGAGTCAACAATCGAGAATGGCAATTGCTGAAAGTGGGCAATGTTTTCGAGGATAACAGGAATCGCAGAAATCATGACTACAGACTGTGTCAATGTAAGCAACTGAAATAAAAGACCTTGAACTCACTGTTTGTCACACGATGCAGGAGTATAACGGCAGGAAGAAAAGAGCAATAGGGCCAGTCAAACACGAACAGAGCATATTTATAGTATAGTCTCAGCCCAAGCGCGGTGGCATGGCAAACAAAAGGAAAACACAAATTTCCAAAGATAGAATTTTTTTTGTGCAAGCGGCAAAACGTAATACTACATACTCTACTAAAGGAACAATTTATATTCCCCACTGTCCCAATTCAGCCCTACACCAATCGGAACAATATGCTAAAGAAAAGCAATAATTAGTGCTACAGGTTGATTCCGCCTTGTGCGGATCCGAATTATCCAGAACATACCGCAAATGCTGCCTTCAGTTCCGGGTAATGCTTCACAGCTTCCGACATCGTGAAGTTATCGAGTTCGTGGGTTAGAACAATGGCCACAGTCTAGAAGTATGAGTTCCATCCAAAGAAACACATGCATGCACGAAAAGAAAAAGAGGAATAATTTAGGTATCAGTATATCAGTATATCAAAAGTCAGTAAGAAAACAGACGAAACGCGAATATAGAAGGAAGGGGCGACTCTTCCACCATGAAAAAAAAGGCTCATTGAAAACACAGGTTGCTTTATTTACGATCAACGCTTTTTTAACACTGATCAACAAGCTTGTTTTTCGGCACGGTCTGTTTGAAGTCGTCATGCCAGGTAGTCAAGTTAGGGTTTGTATAAGCTTCGATGTACCTTGAATGAGTGCGAAAACCCCGCACGAGTCAGCATTCACAGGCAATTGACTTTGAGGGACACATAACAAACTCACTCATTGATGTAGGCTTTGGTTGGGAAATCTGCAGGATCGCAACCAATGTTTACGGCGTTCGAAGGCTGATAAACACGTATCCAGTCGATGCGCATGACAGTGGGGAAAGTGAGATGTTCAAAGTCGATGTCACCAAAGTTTAGGGATATTCCCAAGTTAGCGATGATATACTGCATTGGAAGACACGAGAAAAGGTTTCGGAATTAGCATTGAGCTGTCTAGAAAGTAGGAGTAAAAAAAGACTCACCATAGGCTCTTGAGGGACTGGTCGTGCAGCAATCTCGGTACGTGAATTGGCGCCTACTGCTTCAGCCTTGAGAGTCCAGGCAGCTTTTCCGTTATTAATCCAGGTGATGTACTGTAAAAGTTGCATCGGGTAATGTTAGCAAGGCTTCGTTGAAGGAGACAAAAGTATTGTCAAGCTCACAGCGTTGTCAAAACCTACATGAAGGAAAGATTAGCATCGTTGCAACTCAAAACATACACATAAGACGTCAAATTTCAAAACTTACCTGGTTTATATTCGAAGCCATAAACGGAGTAAAGACCTCCACTCAGTTTGTACTTACGGAGACATATTTCATGTCCTGGCAGCTTGATAAGCAACTTCCATCATGAATGCTTCAGTTAAGTACACACCGTCGGTCAATGCCTTTGAGCTTCTAAAGGATAGCTCATGACGTTACTATCAATGAAGAACATGGCTAAATCGAACGGGAAGATGTAGTGTACAAATTGTAAAATAAGAAAAATAAGAATAAGTCAGAACGGCGGCCCCGAATTTAGATAAGAAGACGTACTAGCTTTCTGATTATTACCCGCAAGGAAGTTGTAGAATACGTTATGATCGCAAGCTGGCCCATCAAATCCGTAATCAAGTGTAGAAGGCTGAAAAGAGTCGGTGATGTTGTTTGTTTGATACTGAATCAGACGGGGAATACTCACTGTAGAGTGGGACACGAATGAGCAAAACTCATGAGTGCTCATGAGTATACCCGTGGGAAACTCGTGAGTAGCAAATACTTGTAATAGAGATTTTCACAAATGCGAGTATCATCGTGAAAAAGGCTGCTTTATTATAAGGGACATTGGTGCGGTATAACCGGTTATAACTCAGTTACAACTCAGTTATAACCAATCATAACCAATCATAATAGTTACAGCTGAGTTATAAACTGTTATAACAGGCCGTAATCCCATATAATAACACGGCCTTTTTCACGATGCTCATAGACTTCAATACCCAAAACTCGTGAATACTTGTGAAATATAGCCAATACTCGTGAGTATTTGCAAACTCGCAAGTATTTTCAAGTACAAATACTTGTATTCACAAGTATTACACAAATGTGAGTAGAAGGACTTGAAGCGTGAATACTCGCGAGTATTTGCACGAGTCATTCGCGACTGCATTTGTGTCCCACTCTAATCTGTCGGTTTTCCCCGTTGCAAATTGATGGCGGCTATTGAAGAGCCAAAACCAATCGAGGAATAACTTCCCACCCTTTCCTTCTTCGTTCCTTACATCCATTCCCGTTTCCCTACCTCTGGCTGTTGTCCTTCCCTTTGGCGGCTTTGGTAAGGGGATGCAGGAAATTGCGCAGAAAGAGGAATCTTGAAGCAGACTGCGACATTCAGGTTAAGATGGGACAGCTGGTCAGTTTTCTGTTATCTTTTCTTTTTACTTGGAACGACGGCGCTAATATAGTACTCCCTACTCTCTCGTTGTTTGTCCCTCATCATTTCCTACTCTCTTGTCGTCTCCCAGCCTCTATACCAATGCCTCTCTTCTCTCCGCCCATAGCTGCCTCCTATTTCCCCTGTGACATTGATTTAGCATCTGTCACTGTGAGCAGCTAAGCGCTGCTCGCAACTCTGGCACTCGGAAATCTCCTTCCCATGCTTTTTGGCATACAGCTAAGTGCTGCTCGCCACTCTTGCACTTCCTGGCATCAAGACTTTTTTTTCTTCCACCAAACCGACCATTGGACATGAAGAGGGCTAGTCGATCCGTCTACAATGTCTCAATCGACAATGTTCTCTCCTTCCTCCGCTCCACCACCTTCTTTACGGTCAAGAGACTGCGTTCGCATGGTCTCAGTGTAACGGGATTTGTCCTGTTACTACCTTCACAGTGGGATTTGTCTTGTTGTTGGTTATTCTCGTGGTAGTGGGCCGTGATACGACTAGGCTTCAACATCGCTCTAGGCTGAAGCCATTCATCCGTGACCCCTCCAACACCTTCAAGACCAAATGCTACCGGCTCTCATACATTTGAGGTGACCGTTGGTCAGCCCCACCATCTCAGACTCGACTCCTCTCTATCGTTATATGCTACGACTAAGTCGTCAGCACTGCATTTAGCTGAGCTAAATCTGTCCATCCTAATACCGCTATTTCTGTCAAGACCAAACGCATACCCAGCCTGGTGCACTCCACTCCTGGTGGGACCCGCGGGTGTTTAATATTAATTTGAAAGAGACGTTGAGTGGCTTTTCTTGTTCGTTTTCATTTTCACTCCCTGGTTAAGCTCGCTCATCTGATGTTTACCCATAGCCTTCGAAGTTGGTCAACCTTCATTCCTCTACTCCGCCATCATTTTCTTTACGCTCAAGAGGCTGCGTCCACGTGTCCTCAGTGTAATGGGATCCTTAGAATCCTACTTCTACCATATTTGACTGCGCTGTAACAGCCACCACTCACGTGGCCGGGAGTGGGTTTGTCGTGTTTGGTATGTCTCAGTCATTGTGTTTTTGTTCGATTGTTCAAAATTTTAGCGGTCCAAGCTCTGCCACTATAAATAACGCGCTGACTTTTCAAATCATCTCAAACCACCCGTTCACAAATGGCCCCCAAACGCAAGCCAACTGCTGCCGTCGGTGCTCAGCGCAAGAAGCGTGCTCGTCGCTCCTCCCGTTCAGTCTCGCCATCATCTTCGCATGCGTCCTCTCGCACAGGATCCCCAGAGCCTTCATCCACGAAAACTCTCAAACCCGCTGATCAGAAGCGTCTTCGTTGGGAGCAGAAATATGGTCACTTGACGCCCGAAGAAGCTTGCGGTAAGCCTCTATCTGTCTGTTCTATTTCTTGCAATATTTAGCTCACGATCACAACAGCTGAACAAGCCAAGCTCTGGAGTCGCCCGGGCTCTTCTCCTGTCTACCAACACTTCCACCCACCCATCGTTGAAGAATACAAAGGTAGAATGATGCACGTTTTTGTGTGCAAAAAGTGCGTTCACTCAGTTTTATCTGCCATTCTTTGTCTTTGTTCTAACGCTCCCATCTAGAAACCCATCAGAGAAGGTTCGGTGAGCCCCATATGAAGACTCCACAGGAAACTTCAATGCTCATATCGCACGATGTGACCCTCAAAAGAAGGGTAATATTGCAAACTACGCTGCCGGCAGCACCTATTCTGCCCCCAAGTTTCGTTACCGTCTTGTGAAGTGGGCTACAGTCCGGAAGCGCCCATTCGAAATCGTAGCGGATCCTGAGCTCGTCGACAGCTTCAAGATGCTTTATTCGCGTGTTGACGTCCCCAGTCCTAAAACAATTTCACGTGATGCTTGAGAGATCTATCGCGTTTCTAAGCCTGCTGTAGCGCGGGTTCTTCAGGTTCAACCCGGCAAGCTGCATCTAGCGATCGACGGATGGGCTTCACCAAACCATATTTCGGTTCTTGGGATATCTGTTCTCTATTATTTCGAGGGCAAGGTTAATGAATTTACTCTCGACTTTGTCAGGTAAGCTGCATTTCATTCGTAACAAACATGTTTTAATTTGTAACTGTTTCTCGTTTACAGGTTATACAAGAAACACACTGGCAAGTATCTCGCTCAGCGAGTGTGCAAGGTTCTGCAGGAATTTGGGGTTGAGCACAAGGTATGTCTGTTTCTACCTTTCTCTTTTGTGCTCCAAATACTGAGTGTACCGATATCCTACTCTGACCAGGTTCTCGCTGTTGCAGGCGACAATGCCGAGAACAATTCTACCATGGTCAACGAACTCGCCAAACACGTCAAAACCTTCGGAGGACAGAAGTCTCGAGTCCGTTGTTTCACTCATATCCTCAATCTAGTCGTGAAGGCAATCCTTTCGACCTTTTCCAAGCAGGCCAAAAGCACCCTTGTGTTGGATAATTCTTCAGACTCATCTGATGAATATCAGGATGACGAGGAGGATGAAGAGGAGGACAATGAGCTTGACCCAGACCGTGAGGCTTGGGATGGTACACAGCTCGATGATCTTACTATTGAGGTAGAAGGCTCGGACTTGTATGTCTCTGCGGAAGACATCAAGGCTGGAATGCTAATACTCGCAAATTTAGGCCTCCAAACTCTGTCGCAAGTCCGATCAAAACTCCGATTTCCGAGAAGAACTCAAGGCTTACGCTGTCGAACATGAATTTGAATCTACCCGTTCCCTCGTGAAACCAGTTTCCACCCGCTGGAATACTACTTCGGAGATGCTCAGTTCCTTTATAAGCCTCAGAGCGGCTGTCGAGACTGTTTGCGATCGCAATCGCTGGAATGAGGACAAGGCGAAGAGATTACGTGTACTCATCCCCTCTGATGTTGAATGGACTATTTTGGAGGAACTCGAACCTGTGCTTGAAGTAAGCGCTAATCTGCTGTGTGGGACTAGACAAACACCAAAACAAACACCACAAAAGTGAGTCTGTATAGGTATACGATCTAGCAAGTTTTTGTATGCGAGTTGAAAGGACAGAACCCTTCAAGGTCTTTGTAGCGATATAGGTAGTGTAAGTTCAAAGTTTCGAGTGTGGGGATGTGGGTTCAAATATAGGCAGTCAATGGGTCAATGGTTCAAGTTCAATGGCAACACAATATGGATCAAACAATGGTCAAATAACAAGATCACAATGGCAAAGTTCAAATAACAAACAAGTCAATCAAAGGTCAAATAACACAATTTGTTCAATCAATATAGGGTGCTGAACCCGAAGGTAACAGACTTTGAATGCGATTTTAAGGTTTAGACGTTCTTGGAACTACAACTGGTATGGTCAAGCCGGATCCTTTATATCCGTCGAGAGACCTATATCACAGCTGCGTTGTCCACAGTACTAATCTGCCTTTTCTACGCCAATCCTGAACCCTATTTATACTACTGTAATTAAGAAACTATTAAACTTGAGAGTCCGACAAAATATAATAAAAGAAACTATTTAAATGTCCTTGTCCGTGCGCTAGTACCAAAACTGGGTATAGTCCTACTCGATATAGTACTCGGTCCGTGTATAATACTACATTGTTTCAGAATATTCGCTCTCTACGTTGTAGTCGATCGTACTCGATCGCAACCGTTCAACCGTTCTTTACATTTGATTCTTTGGGTCACGATATCGGAACTTACGGTCGCCCGTTCTACAGCTTTGCGTCCGAGTTATGATATTCTCGATCCCCGCAGTGTATCAGTAAGACGTCGATCCATTCTAGACTCCAATATCTACAGCTTTTGCCCCTCGATCAAGGTGGCAACTCCGTTGTACCCTTTATGTCGTCGATCATTGCCAATCTAGTGGATGTTTTACATGGGTAGGCGGTTATTATACACCTCCACGATCGGTCCTTCTAGATTTCCATCGATCACTATTTGCATGGTTACTCCTAGCCCAGACGTAGTCTGTGATCAGTAAGTAGCTCGCTATGTGGCGCACTTTATGGCAACTCGGCATCAAGCCGAAGGTTCGATTCCCGTTCGTAACATTTCCCCTTCCCTTAGGATCGTGACAATATATACAAGTCGAGCGTCCGATATGCTGTTCCTCCCGATATCGGTAGTTACCAACATCAGTCCCAAGTCATTATCGAAGGTTTTTACAATCTCGAGCATCAGGAAAACTGCCCAGAGATAATGCCCAATAATCTATTGGTAATTATCAATTATTATCAATCACCTCCATAATGTCCATAATTATCAGTAATTCTTGAGCATCCAAATCTTACATTAAGAATTCAAGGTAATTACACTGAAGTTCCAGACTCATTATGGATATTATTAGTAATTTTTGAGCATCCAGATCTTTCATTCATAATCCAAGATAATTACACTGAAGTTATGTAGATGTTAAGTAAACACTTTTTCCATTTTCAACTGTTATACATAATACATATCAGAAAGTCATCTTTCAATGAGTATTGCAGTCTACTCACAGTCTACTCATTTCATGGTTGGCATTGATGAACTTCAAGTCTTGTTGAAGATTTCGGTAGTTCTACATGTCTACTGTAAGTGAGGATGGACTCGGGTATACCCTTACCCGCATAACCCATTACTCTCAAGGGTACGGGTATACCCCTAGCCACAAATAACACGGTAACATAAAAAACCGCGGGTTGTCAATACCGCGGTATTTTCATATTATTATATACATTAAAAGCGAAGCCACATCTGTGCTATTGAGCAAAATTTGCCACAAAATTTCACTTCTTCAATTAAAAATAGTTCCAGAAATCTAATCACTTGACTCTATAAACAAGAAATGTTTCACTTGGATAGAAGATATTATTTGTTCAAAAATAACCCCCATTTATCAATAAAAATCATTTGTTTTTATTTTCCAAACAGAATCATTATCAAAGTTTTGCCATTTATAGCTTATGAGTTTGTCCCCTTGCCCAGCTCTAGAAATGAGAAATGCTCCAATTAATTAAATAAACTTATTTGCACAGAAAGATCCACCCCTTTATTAAGTTGTATGTAGTTCCTTCTGTGCAAACTATCAGAAATTGGCACACCACAGCCTGGCTTCTAGCTATTTTGCTTGTCTCTAGAAATGAAAAATGATCCAATTGCATAAGGAAAGTTTATTTCATGAAAATATTTATCACCAAGGCAGTACATTCATTAAAAAAAGCCAAAAAACACTAAAATCGGATATCTTTTTGCTTATATCTTGACAACCAACCGGCCATTTTCCTTATTTAGTAGCTCAAATCAAAGCCATGATTAGGGAGAACAGGAACACAAAATACTTGGGTTCCAAAAAAAATTATTCTGACCTGTACAGATACCTGTGAGGCTCAGAATGCCTACCTGTGCCCTTTTGATGATCCGTGGGAAAAGGATGGTCTGAAACCCGCTTTTTTCTCATGTGGCAGAACGGGGCCTAAGTGATCCTTGTGTTGACACAAAAATCAAGAGGGTTGTGCATGTAGCATGCAGGCAAAGACACTTCTGTTAGCTTTAACTAAGTGACAAGTTGTGACCGGTTGACCTGTCGCGTCGCGCGACTCGTGTGTTTGGTCATGTGACTTTGTTTAAGCGGAGTTCAAAAAACTTCGTGACCTTTGGTTCAACTCGCGCGCTTCGGTTCTTAACTTCTTTCTTCAACCACTCGGTCCCCAGTCTCTTCTTATTTTCCCCTTTTCCTGTCTCTCCTTCTTTCCTGCCCTAAGGTTGTCCTTCCGAAACCAAAGCAGCAAGACCAACCGCCGATCCTATTCCAGTGAGTCATAATTTTGCTCAATCATCCTTCTGGCAGTCATTGTCCACGCACTAACATATTCACAATATATCATCCTACGCTTTAGTGTATGGCCTGACAATTGGGTACTCACCAAGATACATCGAAGTGCGTATCTCTCATTTTGATATATATGTATATATGTTCACCCTTTGCCGTTTCTTCAGTATATGTTCCCCTGGCGACAAGTGCAAGCGTGCTGAACTCGTCTTCTTTCTGGTCACCTTGTTGTCTGAGAGTGTGTCCTAGTGTGTCCGACATTAGTGGCCTGTCATTTTCTCATGGTTATTTTACCATGTATGTCTTCCTTCAGTATACATTGACTTCTAATCTCATCTTTTGATTCCTTTGCGTGTCCAAGTCCAAGTACCTTGTAGGAAATTAGTGTGCATTCATGCAATTTGTATGTTTTTTTCTACATGTCTACTTTGATTTTGCTGAGTAATCTTAGATTTTAGAAAGCAACTCCGTAGTCGTAGAGGAGGGGGTCATGGGAACAAATTTTGCGCGGTTTTCCGTGTACCTGAAGGGTGAGAGTGTGATAGAGAAGCCTAGTCTTGAAGGAACATCAAACTGCGAGCAGGGGATGAAGACTGCGATGTGTGGTGGTCAAAGGTGAGTGACTCTTTTTTTGTAATTCTATGTGACAATGAAAATGTGCCGTTGTAACTCTCGTAACATTGAGTATACGTCCTAACATTACTCCACTTTAAAGTAGCTTGGTAGTCTGTAGAGTAGTGTAATTTTATGCTTGATTATCAGACTTGATAAAAGAAATAGTATTTTTTGGACTTCCTTCAATGCGTGACTAGCTGCCAAAACCACCAATAATACCAGAGAACAAAAATAATGTTATGATAATTGCCCACACCCTGATGCTGAATACCACAGAATTATTCATAATGACAGAGAATTACAGAGGGGGGGCTATAGAATTACTGATAATTACCGATAATGCTGATAACCCTGTAATGGTCGTAATTTATGATAATTATAAGGAATTCCTAGTCATTACTTATAATTATCTCTGGGTGTTTTTCCTGATGAGACTAGCATAGGCCATAATAACTTTGAATCAATAATAATCCGAGGTCATTTCACCATATCTAGCTTTAGTAGCTATATCGCACTTTGACTGACAGCTCAGGGCTCACTACAGTCCTTATATTCCCCTTAAAAGATACAATATCGGCACTCGTAGTCGCAATATTGATACTTAAAATGCGAAAATTCTTCGCACGGCGTATTAGCGCTATTTTCTTTATGTCTTGTAATGTTAATTCAAACTTTCTTTAGGTTTTTCTCAACAGGACTAAACAGTTTTCGCAATCGGGGGTTCCACTACTCCATGAAGTAATTCCCGCTATTGATAAACTCACGGAAGTCCTCGGTAAAGTGCGTGACAACGACGAGCTCAACTCAGCTGTTCGTTTTGCTGTGACAAAAGGCATCACCATGCTCAACAAATACTACGGCAAGACGGACTATTCAGATGTCTATCGTGTTGCTATGGGTATGTAAAACTATTTATTTATCTCTTTCATCTTATTTACTTGTGCCGTTCCAGTCATGCACCCACGATTCAAAGCCGAGTACTTCCGGAGGCAAGACTGGCAACCGGACTGGGTTGAAAACGCGATCAAAATTGCACGGCAAATCTGGCAGAAAGACTATCGACCTTCCACTTCTTCAACGGACACGAAGACTGTCAAGAAATCGAGAAAGACTGTGAGTACACTTTCCTTTGATGCATTGTATCTCATTAATTGTTCCTCAGAATTACCTCGAAGAGGAATTCTTTGCTGACGAACAGAAAAAAGACGCGTTTGAGGATTACATTTCTACGGCGGCATTACGCAACATTTCGGACCCTTTCGCATATTGGGAAAGTGTCAAGCACAAGCAACCTGAGCTCGCACAGATGGGGTTCGACTATTGTTCTATACCTGGTAATGTTTTCGTTGGCTTTATTTCCTTGTGGTTTATCAATGATTACTATTTTAGCTACGTCGGTGCACACTGAGCGTTCATTCTCAGGCGGCAGTCACATGGTATCCCGGTTCCGCCATTCTCTTTCTGATGACTCGGTCTGCGCAGGGACTGTCGTTGCATCATGGTTTAAGCAAGATTTGGTTCCCGAAGCTGAGATTATAGATATGTTTAAGAGTTACGGGGCTCGTTGGAGGGTTGAAGAGGAGAATGTAGCTGCTGAGGTGGAAAAGGAGAAGGGGGATAAACAGAAAGAGAAGGCGAAGCAAGATGCGAAAGGGAAAGGAACTGTGAGGAATCAAGTAGACTTGAGTAATGATAGTACTAGCGACTCTGAGTAAATAGTGAATTAAAATAGTCGGATGCTCGGTATCCGGCCGGTTTCAAACTTCTTGCTAAATCTCCATCCGCATCCGTTTCTATCCGTAACTGCCGGATGAAGATAATTTTTTTATCCGGACCTGCCGGTTTTCCCACGGATAACCTGCCAGGTATCTGAGCAAAACCGGCAGCCGTGTCCAGCCTTAATTACAGGTCACTCATCTTTTTTTTGCGTTATTCACACAAACAATGATGACAATACACATGGAGGATGTATTAAGAAAATCTGGCTTGGTACTACTATACATGCGACTCGAAATACAGGTGTGAGAAAATCAACGCGCTACAAGATAAAAGAAATACATCAACGTGCTACAGGAAAAGTGTGGATTACATATAAGGTATCATCGAGACGACGGTGCCATCGATAACTAGAGGATAGTTAACACCGCATTCTGATTGTAGACAAAAAATTACGGACCTGAGCATTGGTGAAGGCCCATGGAGAGAAAATGCGTTCACCTACGCAAAAGTGAATCCAAAAATCCCAGATCAGTCGACAGGTAAGCAAGGGAAGGTCTCAACCACTTACCACGGATGCAACGGATGTCAAAATCCACACAGGAATCTCCTTTTCATCGCTACCTAAAAGCAAAGATGGAAACAACTCCGGGAACATACATTTAAATAAAAGGACAACAAACCGAACACATCACAAACTTACTATGACACTTCCTGCATCTTTCAACGTTGAGCCGACTAGAAAACCAATGTATTCACATGTGACCTACTCGTCGGCTGTGGATGGAGACGACACGAAGGAACCATGTTGATTGAATAGTATTTGGATACGTGGGTGATCTTATGGAATGAGTCGTCGAGCTTACAAAATGTTCAAGTTGCTGGATAGATGTAGGAATGAGCTAGGATGATAGCGAGGGAAAGGGAGCCTTGGCTGTAGAGGGTTTGGAGATATTCTTTGACGGCTTCATGATTGTTGATTCTGGAAAGTGGATAAGATATGAGAAGTTAGTGAGAGAGGGGCAGGAGGGAATGGAGACGTACAAAGATTGGTGGGACCGAGTCATAAGGCTTTGCAGCCAGGCGGAGAGATAGTGGTGCGAAGTAAAGAAACCACGCGACAGGGGTTCAAGTTGATATCAAACATTTGAAGCTCCGCTGTAGGCATGTGACCACAGTTTCACCGTCACGCGATCACAACTTGACGCGCCGCGGTAGGCCGCAGTGCAAAATCAAATCTCGAGTACAAGTCGCACTTACTCTGATGTTGCCGTAGTGAGAAAATTGTACTACTAGGGAGACCAATTAAAGTATATTATTTGGATACTTGTTTTTCCAAAAATAATCAGGGACTGTCAAACTGGGAGATAAAACATGTTCTGATTTGTATTAGATGAATATTAAGTAAAATATGACATTCAGCAACAGTGCATCCGCGACCAAAAAAGTCGCTGATTCCAAAACAAAGAGAGAATGTGTTTTTCTGATTTTTTATTGCGGGTGTTTCAGCAGTCTAAAAAGTGCCAGTTTGACCATCCCTAAAAGTTTATTGTTCAATTTTTTGAGCATTACTGATACATTACTATACATCACTTATGTTAATGTTTTCCTGATGATTTGTGTCCAGAAAGGTCTGAGATTGAGTGCAAGAGGATTTTTGAATCTTGGGTTGCAGCAGTTGGTCTCTTGTGGAAATTCATTTTCACACCCATCTATGCATAATTTATATCTGTAACTACATAATTACTCATATCATGTAATTTTATGCAATGCAGTACAACTGTCATACAACTGTCATGCAGAATTACACAAGTAATGCACATACATACATTTTTTGAATGAAGGTGCATATGGGGTTTTTCCTGATGTTTTTGTATTCTTCACAACCATTTGTACTACATCCATTGCATGTTTCAACCCATCAACCCCCCTTCCTTCCTATCCCCGCCTCCACCCTTATCCCTACATCTCCGCACCCTTTCATCTCTTCCCTGACCTCTATCCCTCTCTTCTCCTCCTCCCCTACCCTCCCTTGACCCCACCCAAGCCACATTCAACAGGTCGCTTGTTTGGGGTCTTCTCAGAATTATGACAAAAAAGTTATGATTTTACACGGGTATCTACTACGTATCTACAGGCTTATGCCATATGTACATGCATGTACCCTGACGTTTTGCGAGGAACGAATAATGATAAAGGAAAAGATTTGAATGAAGCTTGTTTGTGTGGTGGACCTCTGGACTCCTCTTGAGTACATGGACCTGGATAAAGTTAGCTTCGCAATTCAGTACCGAGTGAGCCTGAGTGCAACCGGACTTGTGTGGTGTGACTGTCAAATGTATGCAGAAGTACTTCCTTTACCTCAAGCCAGTCGGGAGATAGAGAGTAATCCGACACAGGAATGATAGGAGAGTCAGCTGGCTTATTCGTGTAATAGCCTGGCAAAAAGGGAGCAGGATACTGGATACGCCGAGTCGAAGTACTTCAATGTCATACAATGACCTTTGGTATTTCGCAATGAGGATGACAAGGAGGCCGATATCGGGGTAGTACTAGCACCGCCGACGTCGATGGTCAGGTTTCAGGAGGGGCTAGGCTGAAAAGGCATTGGAGAATGGAAGATGTTTCTGGTCAGCATCATTGCATCTTTCGGGTTATCACGGAATGTAACCTTAGTACGCCCCGGGCTTTTGCAAATGACTAGGAGGGTTGAATGAAAGATGACTAGTCGATGACTCCACTCATCTTTCGGAGTATCACGGAAGGTGACCGTACTAGTACGCGTTGCGTGAGCCTGGGCTTTTGCAATTGACTAGGGACTATGACCGCAATGTCGCTGACTATGCCAAGAAGCCTCTCTTGTCTAGCCTAGCGACTCGCGAGTCCCACTAACGAAGATGAGGCAGACTCGGATCTCATGACGGGAAGAAGATTTGTAAAAGATGATAACCAAGAAAGGTGTCAGTTACGAACTCTTTTTTTACATCGTGAAAGAAAAACACCATAGATTTCGCAAAGCTAATTGTAAAGAGCGTTAGCACGGCGAGACGATCTTGCCTGCCTTCGGAGTTCATTCTTTTCTTCCTCTTCAATTTCCTTTACGGCTTCAAACACGGCCCCGAGGGTCACCCACCAGAAACTCCTCGCTCCGACGGGCGATGACTGTTGGTGACAGAGCCTATTAGCCAATCGCCACGCAAAGAAAGCCCTCTCCAAGCTCTCCCCAGACGAAAGGTTATCATCTCCTTCAAGGCTACTTCTCACATCACGAACAAGAGTGTCCGTCTGCTCTCGCATCTTTCCAATATGATCCAACCTCTTCCTGGGTTGAGAAGTATTGGCAACAATAGTCCCAATAACCGCTTCTTCTTCAGTCAGCATCGCTGTTCGACCGCTAGACAAGGTATGGGCACTGCAGATCGAGCTGAGGTCCGATTTATATCCCTGGAATAGGCTCTTGATTTCGTCCTGAACGTCGTCTTCAATGGTGTTGTCGACATCGATATAGTCGGAGACCCTTTCCGAGACAGCGACCCAGACAGGATCGTCATCAAAGGAGGCAAAACCTTGAAACATATCGACGAGCTCATCGATATCTTCTTCGTAGTATTCTTCATCCCGCATCTTCTGCCTCTGCTCTCTACCCAACTGGGCGACCAATTGAGGTGCTGAGAGTTTGATACCGCGGAAAAGTTTCCCGATCGCCTTTTGGCTCTTGTAGTATTTCGTTTCGTCCAAGGTATACATCGTCTCCGGTGCATACCAGTCGGGAAGTAATGTATTTTTGCGCTTCGGTATCTCACCGATAGGAACTGGATTACCGCTTTTGGGATAATCAACTGCAAGACTGTGGAGTTCTGCCATCTTCATGCAATTTGGATTGAAGATGTCTGTCTGGTCTGCGAGGATACGCCAGTTAATGGACACCATTCCCAAGACCTGGTACGTAAACTTTTGAGCACAATGAAACGTATGAAAGCAAGACGAAACACACGTCGCTCGTGATGTACTCCATCACAAAGTCTGCCACGTCAGCCATTGTGCAAGGACGATCTAACTCTTTCCTCTTTGCCTGAGGATATTCGCCAGGGACTTGGATACGTGTTCTGTCGATCCAGAACTCTGGAAGAGTGTTCAGCGGCACGATATTATATTCATCACCGTCTAAGTCGTTGAAGTATCAGTATTGATAAAATGATTCATTATTATCATTCATATTTTTTTTTTTCAAAATACGTACCTAAGTCGCCACCGCCGAGGCAGGAAGGAAGGGGCCTTTCATCTGTGTAGAGCAAAATGAAATTGAAAATGTATCGAGATTACCTAGAACGTACCTGTTGTCGAGAACACGAGCGTATTCGCAAGATCATCTATCTCGAAACAGGAACCAGGTGCAGGTGGTCCAATGGCCGTTACAATCTGAACGTCACCAGGGTGTATCGTAGGGCTACGAGACACCAAAACCGGTCCTTCGAGGTATATTGGGTTAGCCCAATTATCAACAGTCCTGATACAAGCAAAGATGTGCTTTGGAGGCAACTCTTTATGAATATCTGCTATCCCGACGAGATTGTATGCACCAGGTACAGGAATGCGAGCTAGAATGATATCAGCATGAAGGACAACCTGATGGCAATTGACTGCTTCTCACCTCTGTGCTTTAGGAGCCGTAGGGCATGATTTTTCCCGTATTCCATGATCTTTTGATAGAAAGACTCGTCCTGGAACGCGAAAACTCCCAGTTTTGTCAAGCTGTTCAGAACTGAGGGAATTCGAAACGAGGTCCCTAGTCCAGCGCCTTGCAGGAAGTGTGCAGCACGGTCGAAAGACTGGGTCGAGTCCTCGGCATACTGGACTGCTTGATCCTGAAACTTTTTGAAGCTCTCGTAGGGAACGCCAAGGCCTTCCAAAAGCATGATGAGTGGTCGATTGAGATAAAGTCTGCATGTAAGAAACGACACATCAGATCATACCAGACAAGCGAGAAAGATGTGGAGACATACGGTCCAGGTTTATCAAACACCTTTGCAACCTCTATCTTATTCGCCTGTCGCCCCAAAAACTTGACCATTGACGGCCTCAAGCACACAACCTGTCCAGTGAGCCTATGGTCAACGCTCAAAACACCTTTGGCACCCTGAAGCCGAATTTGCAGAGCTCGCCCATATTCGCGAAGAGGTCGCCTTCGTCCTTTTCTCCCAGACTGCCTTTCCGAGTGGACACTCTGCGCAACCTCAGGCGACATGGTTCCACACCCATCGGTATGGACCCACTTGTGACCTTTGGAATCGACCGAAACGATGTCCGGTAAATCCAATACAACATTCTCGATCTCCGTGGTTGTAGGATCCGTCGAAGTGAATCCTTGACTGATACGAGCCGCATAACGGGCTGGACAGTACATCAACCTGGAGTCAAAGGGAAGGCCAGAGAAACTGCCCAAGCTCGCGATAACGCTCTTCGTTGTGACCAACCGTCCATTCTCCATAAAAGGTGTCATGAAGTAGACCGCATGTTCCTTGAGAGCTGACTGCGAATATCCCAAGAACCTGAACTTTCGGCCTGCGACTTTCAGGCCGTCATCAAAGAAGGGTTTGATTCTCCTTTGAATGAAGTCCGTGCCATCTACATCCCTCCCAAATTGTAACTGCAGCTTCCCCTCATCAAGGAAGCTAACCCGCAGGAACTTCCGGTGGTTTTCTGCCCTGTATTGCCGGATAACACGATTGGAGCGCTCAGGCATGGGCCCAGAGAAAAAGATGCCAGTAGGAGTGATTTGGACGTGCATGCAGAGAAATATTCCATCATCTTCTCGACTAGTTATCAATGGAGAGGATGCACGGTCATGCTGGCGCTTGATCTTCAGTAAGCACTCCTTGAGCGTTTGATGCTTGCCTGTGGACCAAAATAAATCAAGCGCTTTGACTCCAAAGTCACGAAAGACCATGGAAATGTAGTCAGTGCTTCGGGACCCCCTTTGCTTCGCGGCCCGTACCACTGCATTAACCTCTCCCTTCAGTTGCAAAATTTCCTTGGGGTCAACAGATCCATCGTTGACTAACCGTTCAATCTGAAAAGCTGCCTGAAAATCGAGTTCTCGCAACCACGACGATAGCTCTTCCAGGGACGATTCGGAGAAGAGGCCACGGTGAGCAGCATGATAAACATCGTTGTGGATGGGAAGGTTCAACTTTGCCTCAGTCGCAAGCTGCCTGAAGGATCCTAGATCCTTCTGGGAGCTGCACACAAGACGTATTGTGGTCGAGACGTATTGTGAAACATCAGCGTGACGACGTCCATGGACATCTTCGAGTTGGAGAGCTGGATATCGCTTGGATGGGGAGTCATACAGGACCATTACTGGAGGACGTTGAATGAATTGAGGCGGATCAAGAAGGAAGATGAGGATAACGGGAGATAGACGGGAGTCTGTGCAAGTAATGTAGTCTATATTGGAGAATTGAATAACGACCTCCGTTGACTCCTTATACTCATCCTCATCCTCGACTGGTCCATCCTCCGGGTCAAATAGGGGAGGCTTCTTGATCCGAATACATAACTGTCTGCTCTCCGCATCGAAAACCAGGCAGGAAGAAGCATCGCACAAGCAGTCCCACTCTATGGAGAATACGTGATCCCTGCATTCCCTCCCAAACTGGAGCCGCTGAACAGATACGGAGTTGGCAGAGAGTACTTGATTGACACGCTCTCTTTCCTCCAAAATCGCTGGATCCAGGTAATGGGAGGTTTGAAGGCCAATTACAATGTCTCTAGATGCCGTCCTATCGCTAAGCTTGAACGAGACTGTTCGCCCGCGAACTTTGATGAAGCTGCGTGGGCTAGGTTGTCCAAATTGCTGTAGGAACATCCGCCCTACTTCTTCGGTCGGCAGCGTGAGGGCCCCGTACCCTTTATGGGCACGCCCACTCCCTTTCTTTGCCTTGAACATATCAACGCGAAAGTTCAAGGGTATGTTGGTCGTGTATGGAGGGGAATGTAGATGTTGAGCGAGTTGGCGCGTAACATCATGCTGTGAAGCAAAAAAGTCGACGCTCCAGACAAAGATCTCCATGGCGTCGCAATGGGGACTGTATCAAAGAAGGTGGTCCAGTCTTTCGCAATGGGGCTGTATCAAAGAAGATGGTTCAGTCTTTCGAGTGGGGGTTGAAGCTTCTTTATCTTGGGTCTCGAGTTGGATAACATCTAGACGCCGTAAAGTGAGACACCCACAGCATTGCATCACGAGTACAGCGAAAGCGCTGACTGGCTCATTTATAGCACTATCGAAGTCACCCTCGAACCTAAACGTTGAGTTATAGCGGACTAGACGCTGTCAAGCTTTTGCCTGGAAAAGAAAGACCTAGCTTACCCATTCCAACGGCGACTACCAGTGACCACCATCACGTTTTTCCTTTTCCAGTGTCCACAACTTTGATCTCGACCGAGCCATCATCCATGCCTTCTCATCTGACCAGCCAAGAGCGACGTTGACATCAAGGTAGAATTCAAAAGGTTTCCGGCTCGGCAAGTCTAGTGCCCGGTTCAGGGGCTAAACAAAAAGTGACCAATCACAAAGAACCAAGCGCCGACCATTTGTTTGTCAGAACAAACAACCCTTTTCTCTCTTGGGCGTTCACTATGACGGACGTAGAAACGGACTCTTCGCAAACAGAAAAGAGGTATCTCACCACATTCTCTCTTTGAAGTTATTTAACTTTGCAAATAGACCCAGACCTCTCTCACCTTCTGCCGTGGACCTTAAACTCTTCTGCTGTCTTGTCGGTGGCAGCAAGCCTTTCCCAGTGGTCATCTCAAGCTCGGACACTGTTGGCGATCTCAAAGAAAGGGTCCAGCAGAAGAAGCCAAATGACTTGAAAGGGGTTGACGCTGACAACCTCGAACTCTTTCTGATTTCTCTCCCAGACGAAGGCGATCTCACGAAACGGGTGGAGGACAAAGTTGAAAGAATCGACCCCCTCGACCCAACCACAGAAATAATCGAAATCTTTCCTGATGACCCCCCAAAAAAGACTGTCCATATTGCAGTGAAGCTACCCGATGTTGCTAGTGAGTCTTTTTGCATTTGTCCCATTTCCCCCTATTCACCTACTCCTATACCGTCCTCATCTACACTCCAATCTAACAACATGATTACGCTACATCGTAACAACCTTCCCCCACTCTATCAATGGTGCAAACTCATAAACTCCGTTGACGCTTTGTCGCACATCCATCTTTATTGTATTCCCCGTTGACGCTTTGTTCGCGCATCCATTCGTAGTCGTTCCGACTGGTGAGTGTATTATCTATCATGACCTTTAAGATGAGATACTAACCTGTACTAGTCACCACAGATACAAAAAAAAGGAAGCGTTCTGATTTTGGTAGGTTGCATGAGACTCCAATTGATTATCCGCCTTAACTTGACTCTACTTAGAGGAAGCTAGTCATCTAATCGTGCGATGGCGGTCCAAACGCATCAAGTCAGAATTACCAACAATAGCCGAACTGGCCACGTTCGTAGATCGTCCACTCTCAGATGAGGAGAAGATACCTATTTCAGCCGCTCGCATGTCAGCACTTGTCACATATCTAGGGCAAAACTGGTGTACCTCTGACGACATTGAACTCCTGTTTCGGCCTAGCGAGAGCGAAACTCCGCTCGACAAAATCTTCGCTGTTGTTGCAGATTCACCTCCAACTCGTGGAACTGTCAATGCCTTTATCTCGTTCTGGGATCAAAACGTGCGCGCAATTTTAGAACTTCTTCTTCCAGAAGGACGAAGCGACCGCAATAGCAGCCAACACACTGCTACGAAGTCTTTGTATCCAGATTACGTCTTTCTCTTAGGCAATATATGCTCATTCCGAGGGGAGGAGAGGAGTCCTGATGACACCGGTGCCCATCCAAAGAGTAAACTCCGGGATAAACTCGAGTGGGTATATGCACCGGCACCTTACGTACTTGGTGAGTGATGGAAAATCAGTTTTCACCTCGGAAAGTCAATCTTTGCGCCATCATCTGGAAAGGTTACTATACCACAGGCCCAGATTTTACCCTTGCAGCAATCAGTGCCCCATCGGAACTGGGTCAGCGTCCCGTTGTGTATGATATCGCACGTGCAGACTTGAGGTTCCGAAGAGACCGAATCAGAAATATCTGCCGCTTGATCAACCTGGCAGGACTTGTCCGAGCCCTAGCAAATCTAGTCCGACCCTCGTGTGCTGAGTTTGTGAAACGGGAAAGGTTCTTTACACCATTTATATCTCAAAAAGATTTAATTACTGAACCTACTGCAGGGAGAACAGTACTGTTGAGATCGCGGGTCGTTGCGTTATCAAACGCTACACTGGCTTAGACAAGCACAGTCGAGTAAGCCATTTGTGCAATATATACGCTCTTCTCAAGGAGATGTGTGTTCCGCATGTTGATTCACTGTTTCGTTCATATGGGACAACATTGGTCTTATCCCCACGAGGTATCCCTGATGAACCAAAAACTGAGCGTGAATTGTTAGAAGCCCTAATATGTGTCCTAGAGGCACTCGAGGTGCGCAAAGTAGCGGACTTCAAGAATGAAATGCTGACTTGGTACATACAAACAGGTTCTTCATGGTGCTGTACAGCCAGTTTTCCACCGAGACATTCGTTGGGCAAATGTCATGCGACGCCTTGATGATCCAGAGAAGTGGTTTGTCGTTGATTGGGAGGACGCAGCTACCCCTCCCACAACAGCTCAACCTCACTTCAACTCAGCAACTCACTCGTCCCGTATCTTTGTTGATGGACACGGTGCAGAAGTAGATATATGGGGTGTTGGGGGGCTGATAATCCATTGTAGTCTAACTGCGTTGGATGTGACACCGGAGCTACGAGACTTGGGCAGGTGGATGCAGAACTCAACAGCCCCCTCTGCCCAAGAAGCGTTGCGCAAGATCAAAGATTATCAATCGTCACGTCGCTAGTTGCTTTTATTTTCTATATGTTGCGGTTTCGTATTTATCCCAATGAGACATACATTTGCAAGAACTGGCAATGTATA
>ML179951.1:2918-38505 GCA_004369135.1 Dendrothele bispora CBS 962.96 | reverse complement strand
TATTACAACCAAATCTCCGATTAAAAACTGAATTGAATTTGAAAGAAGATCAAGGACCTTCGCATTGAACTGTATTGCCAAACTTTGTGCTCACCTCGACTGCAAACAATATATCCTGAGCAAAGCTTGCTTTATTATTTGCCACTTGCACTGATGCAGTCTTGTCTGAGAGAGACTGTTGAGGAAGGCTGTCTGCTAAGTAGATCCCCTTGACCTGTACAGCAAATTGGTATATATGGAGAAAGAAAAGTGTGCTGGATAGGCTGAACATGAGGAAGACAGCTGTCAAAAGTATGGCTCTGGGGGTGGAGTGGAAGTATCTCTTTTGTCTGAGAAATAAACAGAAATGATTATGATTGGATAACCAAATCCCAAGAGAAACCACATACAATAACAAATATGTTGCAAAAGATATAGCAACGATATGAAAACCTGTTAAGAAATATCCTCAAAAATAGCCCTTCCAGCATGACAAGTTTGACCTACCCCATATGAGACTCTCGGTCATTAAGCTGGGGAAGTATTCCACCATGAAGACACCTCCACTATGAAGAATACTACCTTCAGATTGGGTCAATGGTTTCACAGAGTCAGACATATCAGGTTATGGGAAGAGGTGGGGGTGTGATGAGTGGTACTGAAGTTAGGTTCATGTATATAAGGTGATACGTGGCTAATGTTTGATTCTTGTCAATGACCCGCCTCCACCGTGCCACTTAAGTTAAAGCTAAATTTTCTCACTTCTTATGACTGAGCTCACCATCTGTTATTCGGACACCAACCAGAATTGGTGAACTAAGGTATAAATAGACAGTTCTAGGCTGTTCAAAAATAACATAGCTTTTATAAGGAGCTAATTGGCGTGTATCTATCTATCTATAACAAACTAAAATAGGTTTGAATGTATCCTCACTATTGGAGCTCTACTCCACTTGAATTGCCACCTAACTGTGGTCTGCTGGAGCATCGAAAAATTAATTCAGAAATAGCACGGAGCTGATGGGAATGACAGGAAATTGGAACGGGAAGCAGTGAGACGGGTGGCTGGAGCTTATAAGTTGATGTCTATGAGTTAGTCACCCACAACAAATTTATCACCTCCAATGCTGCTTGATGATGGTTTATGTTCTCTGGATTATTCTCACACGAAAATGAGTTAGAGTAGATAAAAAGAGTAATAATGCCAGTGCAAACAGATAGCTTCTGGTGAGATAGCTTTGAAAACCGATACCCTGGCACTGCATCACCGTCGAGCCTCAACTTTTCAAGATAGGGCTAGATGTTGATGGTAACCTATCTACAACCGACCGCACGTTCGTGTCGTACCACGCCTCTATTTGTCCCCCAATTCTGAATGGAACAACATGGAACGAGATCAAGCCACATAAAAGAGAGGTACTATCTCTTACAACATTCCGCAGTAATCGCATCACCCTTCACGGAAGATTACTAATTTCTTGTAGATAGGATCGGTGGCAGTTACAGCTGAAACTGATGCATACTCACCAATTTGGCTCAAGAGGTGTATTAATGATCCAAAAATCAATATGCATATTCACAAATTCTCGACTCTTGAGTTTGAGGCTTAAATTTGATTTACGCAAGACTAATTGGAGAGGTCAATACTCACTTCTCAGTCTCTGCCGCTTCTACCTGATGACGGTTTACAAGAGAAGCTTCCTCCTCACAGATCTACAAGTGGCCCAAGCCTACCTGCTCCAACCTCCGATATTTTGAATTTGCGCAATTTCGGGCCTGTTCGTAGTCACGATGGCCAGGAGGTGACCAATGATGTCACCCAAAGTCTCCAAAAAGGTGAAATTTTTGGGTTGGTTACGGCTCACGTTGTGCTTTTGGCGAAAAGACATTTCGTTTCATTGGTCACGGACCATCTAATGATGACTTAAATACTTGATCATGATGGTCCAGACATGGTCCATTATTTGATTTGGGTATACGCACGAAACTCCAGCGTCAAGTAAAGATGAGACCCCCGTAAACTCCGGCCTCGTAACTCGGAAAGGAATGGAAACAAGTCTGGCAAGCCAAAGTCAAAGCAAAAGACTTGATCAATGCAATCTCCCTCAGACTGGAGGTAGTGTTTTTCTGAAGCTTTAACTGCTTTATGACTTGCTTCGGTTGTTCCATGACTACAGCGCGGGTCGATAGCTTATTGGAGGCTGCGTTGGCTGCGTGCTTACAGCTGTTTACATAACGATAGACTACTTACTCCGATTACGTCTCCGATCTTGTGTCGGGAGAGGACAGCAAGCGAACCCTCTACCTTCTCTATACGCGGAAAGGACTGCTCGTATTTGCATTAATGGTAGAATTTTTACTTACGATTGTGAGAGTAAAAAAATGGTTCAGTTTGGGCATGGATCCGACAAAAAGCAGTCTTTAGCCCGTGAAAGGAAATGGGCCAATGCTTGCGCATGGCAAGTACGAGGCCGTAAACCGTGTGGACCGGCATCTGCATCAACGTTGATGCCGGCGAGAGTTGATAAGATTACTGATATTCCCAATGGAGTTACTTTCTAGAAACGACACAGCCACCTGCGCGAGCCAAGGTTAGTAAGGACGAGTCGGCCTCGTAACGGAAAGAAATTGGTTAGAACTTGCTAATTAGTGAGGATTTTGACGGGATGTGAGGATCTGGAAGTTTGATTAATCAAGTCAGTAGTCTAGCTTCAACAATGTATTGGTTGCTATACAGACCCAATCGAAAATACTATGCTTCCAAATCATTTTACAACCTAGGTAACAGGGAGGTGGGGCGTTTGAAGGAGGAGTCTACGTTAGTGAGCGTGTCGACAAGGCAATGTATAGATATGCATAATCATACTTCTCGACGTTGTCTAAAAAGCGCTGTCAAACGGAACAAAAAATAAATAAATATTGAGACCCGTAAGTCTACCACTCCGGGAAAGCGTGTCATCCTTGTGCAGGGGCCATGCTAATCTTCTCTGTTTCGTTCCAATTTTTACGTATGTCACCCCGAAGGGGACTTCTTAGGAAGGGAGAGGGAGGTGCTCACGTTACTGATGCTGATTGTGTTCAAGTCACGGGTTAGAAAAGAACTCAATAATCCATTCTAGTTAAAAGATACAGAATCGACTTCAAAACAAGCTATTTGCGTTACTTAACGACTGTGAATTAGTGATACTAGCGAGCTATCATTCTTCCTGAACTTGAACTGATCATTCATCGTGCCACACGAGCTAAAGATGACCATACAACTTAAAAGCTATATGATGAATCTCCATCTGAGATTATCATCTAGTGGTTTCCACCACTATAATACCCTGGACCATCAGGGCCAGGATAAGCATTGAAATTAGGCTGTGATAGATATTGGCCAGGTACGTAGTGCTGAAGCTGACTTTGGTCGGGTACGTATTGCTGAGATATATTCTGACCTGATTGTAGGTATCCCTGGGGTGCAATCTGAGAGTGTTGATGAGATACACAAGGTGGCTGGCTGGACAGGTATTGGCTGTGGTGAGTCTGATAGGGGAGTCCTTGATATTGAATTCAAGTTTGGGGATGACGCTTTTGCGACGGTAACATCTGAGGTCCAATACCCTGCTGAGCTATGTGTTTCTGGGTCTCATATTCACGAACTGCTTGATAATATCTTTGAACGGTACTTTCCTTCCAAATGGCATCGGTCGGTACTGCACAACCTTTGTCAGCTGCGTCTATGCCTATGCTCATAAGCGCATTGTCAACGTTTTCCGAACGTCTCCCCGGAAGAGGAGTTGTACGGTTGACGTATCCCGTTTGTTCCAATGTTTTAAGAACTGCTGAAGCCCAAGAACGGCAGCCCGAGCCATGGCCATGAGATCTTACTCGCAGCAGACCTGCATTCCCTATTATTTCAATGAGCCTGGATAAGGAGAGTCGCTCCCCAAGTAAAACAGGTTGGACAGCGAAAACTTTATATTCGCAGGCCATAGTGGGGGATTTGAGGTAGTCTTTATTATCACGAGGATTCCAATTGATTCTACCCAAAGACTCAAAGCTAAGAAGTAATGTGATCAGCCATCATAAATCTTTTTGTAAATTGATCATCGCCCATTTCGCTCACACAACTTGAATGCTATGTTCCGACAGTCTTTTTGGTTTGAGAAGATCAGTACTGATACGATACATGGGGACTCTTTGATTATTCTTGAACGTGTCTTGAACGAGCGTGATTCCCCTACATGGAAGAATCAGTGGCAATTCTGGACCTGAATGACTATTCCTAGGTCGTAAAGACATTACACTTACCAGTGCCCAAGAGGACGGTCAGCTACGTCAATCTGCCGGGATCTCTTTACCCACAACACAATTCTATCAATTTGAATTCGGTCTCGAATATTAGGTATCGAGATGTCTAGCCCTCCTTTTACTGGCAGCTCAAAGGTTGGGTCCTCGGGGGTAGCATCATCGGACCAAGTCTCGCCTTGATCAGTATTTCCGAGAGGTACAACAGCCATCGCCACACGAGAAGACCAAGCACCGGCGGCACTAGGTACAGTCCAACTGTAGCGCAGGTCAGGTGGTGGCCGAACAGGGGGGGTCACAATCGTTTGGGGAACGGACCCAGTGGTAGTGGGGGCAAACTTGAACATGGTAAAAGTACTGAAGGACAGAGATGAACTCAAGGCTTTTTATGGGGTATCAGTTTCCCTGAGATTGACAAATCGGAATAACATATTGTAAAACAGATGGACACACCGAGAAATCCAATAGAAAAATCTCGAGTCAGCGGGACCTGCTCTTGAAAGTGGGACACACAGAACAGCCCTACTGGGCGGACATTTCAGGTAAAAATTCGCTTCCCTTGACTCGTTATCAACGGGATTACTGAAATCAGAGTGAGGCGCATGTAGATACGGTGTGGGTCTGGAATCTAAGATAAGTCTAGGCGCCAATCAAGCACTCGTACAACTAGACTAGAATACATCAACACCACGAGTCAGAAGAGTTGACACTCAGTTGGTTGGTGCTTACATTGGCTCGGTGAATTCACCTTTCAATTCGGAGTAGAACGTTTCCATCTTGTTTGAGATACTGGCTAGTATTCTACTAATAGTCTACTGGCACTGTACATCGCGTTCTTTATATTGAGATACTGTACAGTTGTCGATACCAAGTCAATGTCCAGGGATCATAGTCACATACAATACCGGACAAAAGCTGCCAGGAGCGGTCCTTGGGGACAATCACTTTCTTATTGCAAGTTGCCAGTGATCCCATGATAAACATACGTCGATATTCAAACCATTGAGGATAGAATCCACTGTAACCCCAATCTATCAACCAAATTTGTCCATCGTGACCCAGAATAATGTTGTATTTGTGAAGGTCACCGTGACAGAGGGTTAAAGGAAAAGAGTCAGTGTAACAGCTACGTTCATCTCTCCCTTTCGACCTCCACATACTGTTGTAGAAATTTTTAAGTCCATCGTATGAGGAGTAGATTTCGCGTTTTTCCAACAGTCCAGGAAGATCGCATCTCAATGCCTCTCCCGACGCAGAGACCCTGCCCATACACCCGTCAAAAGGCTGCCTCGCTTTTCGGAGCTCCTTCACATAACGACGGAGCGTAATAACCACCCAGACCTTCTTCCAGAGGCCGAGCTTGGGCCAGATATCCCCTAGTAAGTCACCATGAATATAGTCCATAATGACAATATAGTGTGTTGCTCCCGTCCAAAGTGTATCTGGCGGGGGTTCATCGAGCATCACATGGTGTACTCGTGGAACGGGAATCGAGGTACGCTCGTGTACTAGCCGCATTGCGTGGATTTCTGGATAATCTACGTTATTGTCCGAGGCGTCTACAAGAGGACACAATTTCGCAGCTAGACAGTTTTTCACCACGCGTATGGATTTCACGAATTCCGATGCTTCTTCCCATTGGGGATTATCGTCACGAAATAATTTGTCGAAGGCACGATCATCAATAGGGAGCTAGTTCAAACATTGAGTATGCATAACGCGTCAAAACTGTAATGGAGACTTACGGGTTTATCTGGTAATCTTTTAGGTGGGGAGATGAATGATTGGACGAATAAAGAACAGTCTATTAAACATGTTGCGGCTTTGTAGCATAGAAAACGTAGCCAGGTAGACCATGGAAGAGGGAGGCGGTATTGATTTCTACCAAAGATCATGGTAGTGGATAGAACGCAACCGTGAGAAATTGAAAAACGCGAGTCATTGGTTCCCACTGTGCGTCACAGTGGGCGTCTGTTTGGTGGCGGTCTGTGGGCGACTGCTATCGCTTCTAGTCCGGCCGGTACAAATTCTACAAAGGGAATTCCCTATATCTTTCGATAGTGATCCACCTTCAAAACGTTTGTGGGCGATTGCTATATCGCTTCTCACCGATCATAGCCTTGAGACGAGCATTTGTTTTTGAATGAATTCGTCGAGATAATGACTCAAGCGGTTTTCAAAGCCAGCGAAGCCTAGAAGATGTTGGACACGGCAGTCGCTAACTAAACTCAAACAATGACGAGTCAAACTGAAGAGACATTAGGGCATATGGCAACGAGAAATATGGCCGCTGATGGCAGCCCCCACTCATAAACATGAATTAAGTTACAGATGCCAGTAGGAAGGCATGCGTAGTATATGAGGTTTCTCGCCGCTGGTAACGACAAAGGAACCCTGAAAGTCTTCGATCTTTTGTCGGGAGAGGAAGGATGACATTATTGCCTACATCCTCTACCTACATTATACGCCGAAAGGACTGCTCGTTATTACTGTATTTAGTGATGGTAGAGTTTTTATTTACGATCAGGTATCTAATTAAATGAGTCATTTTGGGCATAGACTGATGAAAAACGGTCTTTAGCACACGGAAAGAAATTGGTCATTTCCGATGGGAACCTGCTGATTACTTAGTGAAGATTTTGACGAGAATGTGAGGATCTTGATTAACAAAGTACTGTCATTGGTTACTATAAACGACTTAATCAACTTGAAAAAAATATTTTACATTGATACTATTGCTTCATGACGCAAGGGAAAAGAAAAGAAAAAGCAGATTCAAAAAAGGGACAAAGATAATATGTATAATGTATGTATAGGTTCCATTTCACGACACTAGTCAGATAGTGATACCAACGTACTGAGTCTAGGACCCTAAGGTTGGCTGAGATTTCTACGACAAATTTATTTGCCCCTTTACCGAGTTTCAAGGCTTCTTGAGTCTAGGATCGGACGGCTTGGGCACATATGCACCTAACGGTGCCGTGATCATCGTGGTCGGCACTCTGAGGTTCGTGCTATGACCACGATGGACCGCCATTGTCGAGTCTCCCAAAGTAGCACTACCATTCGAATTCGCAATATTGGATGCAATGAGTCCCATGAGTTCGAGTCCGAGTCCAGGCCCAGGTCCAGCCATCATACTTGCAGCATTGGGAGGAGTGAAAGTTCTTCGTTCTTGCACTTGATGTTGAGCTTGGTTTTGGACCTGAGCCTCCTGTTGAACTCGACGCGACAAATTTGCAACACAAGTCTCTCGTACCTTACGCACGTTCTCTCTCTCTAACAAACTTAGCAGTTCTTGGACCTTCGCCGACGTGTCTTGCGAGCTACTGATCGGTGTCCCCAAATTGGCGCCCTCAATATTGCTCGAGGCTGGCGGCGCAGTGATATAGTTGCTGTTCGAAGCGGGACCATGTTTCACCGATGAGACATGACCAAGAAAGTTTGGATACGAGTTCACTTGATGATTGGTTGCCAATGTCTCCAGCTGTGGACTCGTTGATAAGACCGCTGGGGCCAACAGTGGTAGCGATGGTGGTGGTTTCGATGAGGAGGGATCGTTGTCGATTGTCGGCGTAACGACAGGGGGCGCTACAACAGGGGGCGCTACTGGTTTTGAAGACGGAGTCTTATTGAACGCTCCAGAACGGCTGGCAGCTGCGAACGCGGCAAGTAACTTCAAAACAATAATGATAATAATTGGTTAGATATCTGTCGGATGAGGATCAGACACAATCACTCGAACGCACCTGTTGAGTCTTGATCGCATCTTTCATGCGTTGTTCAGGATTCTGCTGGAGCATATCGCAACAAACATGGTCAGATGTCAATATGTATAATAGAAGTCCCATATAAATTCAACTCACAGACTCATAAACCGGCCTCTCACCGGCTTGAAGGTTGTGATTACTACCTGCAAGAAGCTTCTCCACATCGATAGGCACCTTGGTACCTTCATCTGATTTAAAAGCCGATCTCGATGTGTTCCAAGCAAGCTCGCATGCTATAATACTCCCAGTTTCGTGTGCTGGAATCTGAACATTAGTGCGGAAATGGTCGAACGCGTCGAGACAGTCCTAAAGGCGGTGTGTTATACCACGAATCATAAGCCCATGGATGTTAAGGGTCAACTTACCCGAATATCGTAAAAATCGACGTGGAAGGAGCTGTAGAAAGTAAAAATATCGATAAGTGAACATGAATACTCGACATTGTCATTAGACGTACTCAGTGAAACCGTTCCCGGCGGGTCTAATCGACTTGACATCCCCGAATCTCTTCATACTAATATGCAGGTACGTATCGTTGATGGATGAGGACTTGACGAGTAGAGCACCTCGGAGGAGCTGGTGTTCAAAAGGTCAATACTTAATTATAGAAGACGTGGCCGAGACACCGGTTCAAACTGACCACGCTACTATCCCTGGGACGAAAGAAGCTCACTTCGAGCTAGATCATACAAAAAGAAAGTCATAATCAAAATTGAAGGAGATTGAAATTGCACACGTACCTTCTGAAATAGCATCTCAAACCAATCGAGCTTTGCGCATGCTCTTTCTGCAGAGCGAATATCGTACTGAGGAAGAAGTCATCAGTTCTACTTCGTTCAGGTCGAAGATAATTTGCCTTGGACAGGAAAAGCGGTGGGACGATTAAAGAGGGGGGCGAGGGAGATAAACTTACAAAAGTAACAAACAAAATTCCATTAGACCTGATAAAATCTTCGAAATGTTCAACTCGACCGTGGGCTTGAAAATGGGCGCGAACGGTTTCGGGATTGGCCTTCAACTGTTTGCAGGAAATTTTCATAGAGCACGTACGGGAACACGTATGGATGTACGGTGAACATGGTACAAATTACGAAGGTGTCAGATGAGCAAAAAGAATGTAGAAGACTCTGGACACGTACCGGAATGTTTCGAACCATCAACGTTCGACGAGGGTCGTGGAGAGTTGGATAGATGGATAGTGAAAGATAGGGTACTACGTTTAGGCTCGAGCCACCGGCATCCTGCCTTGAAATATCTGCGTCAAAACACCCATCGGTCAGCCGCGAAGTTCTTTGTGAAAAAATGTGGAGGAAACATCGGTGAATATTCGCATCGGGACGCGTCCACTGACTCTGTCCAGGATCGAAAACGCGACCTCAAGGACTCAGAGCCCGACGTTCAATGCCCGACACGACACCAGATTGAACGTTTCAACGACAGAGCCGTGACAAGGCATGAGACTCCGTACGTAGTCTGAATGGACAGTTTGGACAGAGTTCGTTACACACCTTTTTCGTGATTGGAGTTCCGATTCCAGTCTCTACCGCCATCACGACCATCTCTTGAATCCCAATCCCTCCCTCTTGTCGACGTCACACCGACCGAACGACCTGGAGAGTCATCCGGCTGCCACTCCCCGGGTTCATACTCATATTTTGATAGACCCAGCCCTGGCCCACCCCTGCTATTTCGTTCACGATCACGTCCGAGGCCCCTGGTAGGGGAGGCAGATCGTCTGCCACTGGAGTTCGGTGATATCGCGTGGCCGTTGGAGTCGACTGTATTACGAGAACGAGAGAACCTCGAGGATTCCTGGGCTTGTGTGGATATTGACGTCAAACGCGCTGTGAAGTTGTAGTCTTCACTGCTCCGAGACGATCCGCGTGGCATGGACTCGTAAGGGTGGTGACGGTTCATCGACATCGACAATATTGAGGAAGCTTCGAGCGCTGGGATTGTACGATTGTCTGTCGGCTGATAGGTTTGATTGACGTTGAAAGAACCTTGAATCTGAGAGATACGACCGAAGAGGGGAAATTTTGAGATGGTAAGTGAACAACGTGGTGAAGCTAGCCTTTTTATGAAACAAGGTCAGTCCAAGCGTTAGCGCATCAGGGATTGTTTCGCACACTTCAATTGAAGCTGATATGACCAATGTAAACCATTGCCGGACAACCAGTGCCACTGAGGTCCAAGAGCAGTAAGTACTAGACCATGATTTCAAACCAAGACGGTCTATGCTTGGATCTCTCAGCTACGATTAACAAAGTTGACAGTCTCAAGACTGAAGACCGGGGGCGCTTCATTTTACTGGACCCTTCAGGGCCTTCACATGTACACATCGTGATCGTGCAACAAAGGTTATTTTGCCGATGGACCTGGGAACTGCGGAGAAAGAGAGACTGAGCATAGGACACAGACAACAGATATACTGTTGTCCTATCGAGGCTATGGAAATACGACAAAGAGCGGAAGAAAGCAAGAGGCAAATGCAGCCTGAGGGCAGCAAATAATCGATAAGATCATCCAATAAGGACTACGGCTCATGGCCAAAAATGATGTGACCACCAAAAAAGGAAATGTCCCCATCGGTGATCAGGACCATGGGCCGGAACTACGCGATTAAACGGTCTGGCATTGTGATGTTTCACAATCGGATGTACTCTTTTTTGTTCGAGTGGCACAACAATCGATTTACCAGTGTCACATGAGTCCAGCAGTATGCCCTGCACAGTGAGCTGGAAGTCAAATCTAGTCGAACGAGACACTGAACCACATAACACTTATTCCCTATCGCCTGCAAAGCAAGAGAAGGTAACGCTGAAGTGCCCATTTAATTTCGAAGGTCACTACATTAAAAAGGATGGGATCTCATTGCATACTTACCACCATAGAAATCGTTTGATGGTAATTGGTACTTATGCAAAGTGGAAAACAGGTCGAAAGAGGTTAGAACTCAAGAAAATGTAGACATTATAGAAACGCGAAAAGGGGGGAAGAAAGCAAAATAGCACTTCGTTATCACATTTTCATCGATAACATCGGGGCTGTTAGTCATAATAATGTTGCCGTCGATCTCCGCTCAAATTTGCCGGTATGCCGATGACAAATTTTCCGCCCGGGGTTAGTTCCGTAACGACCGGTCTGCGGCACAAGTAGACTTGCCGATGAGGTCCCAGGAATTTTTGCTATTCGAACAGGTGTTATTGAACACATTGTGAGAGATAGAGAAAATGTCTTTCTGGCACAAATAAATTCAACAGCGGAAGGAATTTGCAGGTGGCACAACATTGATCAATATCTTGCAGCTTCGGAGCAAACAATTAACAGTAGAAGTGCGTTCCTGTGACTAATTCGTAAACCTACATCTGCAATACTTTTCTGCACAAGAGTTCGAACAGGTGACAAAATGGGCTGTTGAAAATAGTCAAGCAGAAGGTACTTACTGGTCATTTGATACTGAATAAGGGTCATTCCATACCGTCCTCTTCACGAGAATTTAGATCCGGAGTTCCCACCTATTGAAACTATCGCATATAGGATATAAAATCACTGCTATTCCCTAGCTATTTTTTCCGGATAGTATTCTCCATGAAAATAGACGTTAACAGGCACGCTAGACATCACATCTCCCGGTCTTTTCGCCTTCTAAAACTAATGATGATCAGGAGGTCTGATCTTTTTCATCGGACCAGTGGCGTCTTTTCCTCTCATGCTTATTGTACAAACCCTTTTTTTTTTAGTTTTTCACATCGTTCAATTTTCTGCAGTCCGGATTACCTACAACAAACTGCCGAACAACTGAGGTTATACCTGCAATAGTTAAAGTAGTTTTCATTCCCATTCAAGGTTGACAACAAATTTTTATGATCATCGCTGCACTGTGTCAAGTGCCACATACAAACATTGGCACACGTTGCAACAGATAATTACGCCACCCGAAACCTCTCCCGAATACCATTGGTCATTCTGGGGTACATACTATTGATAGATGGTCATCAAAACCATAGAGGAACGTTGGCCGGCCTACCTTATATAAAACACAAGGATTAATCTCTCATTCCCTCAGGAGCACCTCTTCTCTTCAGAGTTCAAGATGTTTCCTTTCACGTCGCTTTCTCTCTTTGCAACAATTGGTGCTCTCATTGCTTCTGCTCATGCTGAGACCCACACTGTCATCTTCGATAACCGGTACGTGCTCTGTTTGTTGTATGCATCAGTCGTTAATTGGTGCCGCCATCTTTGATTCCATAGATGCGGATTCGGGACTGTAAGTCCAACCACAACTGCTGTTATTTTGAATTTCTGCTGATGCTCTTATGTACGATAGCCAACTTTGATTCAAGGCCCCAATGTCCTCGGAACTGGTAACGGACCTTTCACCTTCAATGGTCCACTCATCAGCGCTATTGCGTATGTTTGAAACGTTGTATTAGTGTGATCAGCTTATACTCAGCACTAATTGAATTTGTTTCATGTTGAACAGTTACCTTCAGACCGGTTAGTTCTACTAGTCTAATGTGGCGTTTACAAAGGTTAAAACAGTGCATTCACTAGGCGGTTGTGGGTTCGATGGTGGAGGATGTACTCTCATTGAAACTACATTGGTCAATCCGACCAGTGCTGGATCTGGCTCGAGCACTGATATTTCCCTGATCCCTCCGTGAGCGAAATCAGTTTGGAAGTTATTCATTCTAATTGAAATTGACAAATCCTCATTCTACTACATAGTCATTCATTTTCTGTCACTAGCGGATTTGGGTAAGTAGTACAGTCACGCAAGGATGTGAAATCTTTTCCTGATCCTCCTTTTGATATTGAAGGTATTTTAATGGCTGTGATGGAGCTGGGGCAGACTGTGAGTGATTATTCAAATCCACACAACACCCTCCTTGATTTGAAGTCGGGACTTACAATATTCAATAGGCACCAACCCTGATTGTCCAACAGCCTTCCATGTATCGACTGATACAAATGTCCAGGTTGCTTGTCAGACTAATGATGTGAGTTTACTTTAGCTCTTTCACGGACCCTAGCAAACACTTTTTTGGGAAATTTGACTAATAAACAAAATCGCGTACACATAGGTCAACCTGGCTATTACTTTCTGTGACTAAGCCTCAGCCCAAGATTCCTATTTGTAACAATACGGTGTATCATTTAGAAGTTAATGATTAACTTCTTCTAAATTGACTTACTGTCACATAAGTTCTTCTGGCTGATGTGCTCAGACTCCGAGGTGTCATGAAGGATTCAAAGTTCAGACAAGATCATCTAACGCTACCGCACTCTAGGTTTTAGCTGGTTTTGAATTGTTTGAATGGATGCCAGAGATAAATTCACCATCAGGACGCTATAGATCACGTAGAATATTGAAGAGATCTGTCTATCACGACCGTTGACCCCAAGAGACATCTCTCTGCATCTTGGGTGTTTGTCTGGATCCAATTCAAATCAAATTCGATGGCCCCAAGTTGAGTGTTATATCATTATGTAGTTCCCGACCTGAGAGAAAGTAACGCATGTTAATATTATCATTCATTCACTCTAAGTGCCATCCGGCCTGTTCTGACAGGTAGGCGTGTGCGTTGTCTACAACAGCGAGCAAGGCGTAAACTCTGCGCGCTGTTCGACGCTTTGCACAGCCACCTGTCTTTCCCACACCTACCATACAACTTAACAGAAACGCGAAGCTACTACAGACAATGATACCTGCGCATAAGGTTATAATCCTTCTCTCAGCCCATCTTTACTAGGCCTGTGAGCCGACATAAGCGAAGCACAGATGGTCATACTCCTCCTTCCGACCCACCTTCCTAGTCCCTTAACATAAACACGTGAAGCTGCTAACAGATGGTTGTACCTCAGCATATGTACATCCATACATCGGGATTCGTGTGAGTTTGCTTGACCCTGACTTGCCCGGCTTTTACTGGCTTTTATCGGCTTTTTTTCGGCTTGAAAAAGTTCAATAGCTTTTTTCAAGCTGAAATAAGCCGGGAAAAGCCGAAAAAAGCCGGGCAAGTCAGGGTCAAGCAAACTCACACGAATCCCGATGTACACTATAACATCCCAGTGTTGTAATTTGACATGTTGCCGTTGTCTTCACGTTCGGTGGTTACTCCACTCTTCTCTACCTCATTTTCCCTCGATTTTGATGTTTTCCATGAGGTTTTTCTATCCCTAGAGGTAACTCGTCTGAAAATCGCGCCTTCCTGCTGTAATTTTCACTTTTCACTCTTGATCTTATCAGTTACTGCTACGGCTCTACAGCTTTTTATATCTCAGATGCTACTTAGCCCGAGCTTCCTGGTTATGGCTTTCGTCTGAGTTGAGCACACCACTGTGTATGGAAAATCCATGCACAATTGTACATATTAACTTTTCAAGGCAGCTTTATCATATCATTAGGAGACAGGTTGAACTAAGTACCTCAATTCTACACTGTTGCTTCAAGTTTGGTCTTCCGTATTTTATATAGCCCTGACCAAGGTAGTAGATATCCTGTATCCATTTGCGGCTCTTCATCTTCATACAAACCTACGTTGGACATTAGAGCCTTCAGCTCATTTGTATGGCAATGTTGGGTCCTGGGAACAATGATGTATTTTTGCTGCGCATCAAGGTGCTTCCCAGAGGCCGGCATTCAGTTATTGGACCTTGTCTGGCCAATGATGTGAATAGGCTCCTCCTCCTCCTCCCTGGCTGTCTTACAGAAAGTTATTACCCCATTGAAAAATAGATGCACAAAAACACTGAGCAGCTGTAGGAAATTACATTTCTCAGGAGTCTTTCTTCTAAAACTAATGTCCATTAAGGATCTAAGACTGGATCTTGATTTCTGCTGTTGAAACAGTAACAGTATTTGTTCTCATGCTCTAAATATAAAAATGTGAACCTACATCTGTAATATTTCTCTGCACAAAATCTCAAGGAGGCATTACAGGATGGCCTGTTGAAATCAGCCAAGTAGAAGGTACTTACTGGTCATTTGATACTGAAACAAGGATCATTCCATACTGTCTCCTTCATGAGAATCGGATCATATTTCACCATAGCTCCCCCCTGATTAAAAATATTGCATATAGAAGTGGCAATAGAGGTCTTGCGATTAGCCAACCGTCGCCAACCATTGCAGATTTGAATTGAAAAATGACATCATATCCAGCCAAATCTGCGCATCGGCTGCGCAACGGTTGGCTCTGCGCAAGGTCTCTAATATAAAATTTCTGCTATTCTCTTTTTCCATCTCATGAAAATAGACGTTAACAGTGACACTACTTAGAAATCATATCTCCGAGCCTTTCGCCTTCTAAAACTAATGATCATCAGCTGCAGGAGGTCTGATCTTTTTTCATCGGACCAGTCCTCTTGGCATGATTATTGCGCAGACCCTCTTTTTTAAAGTTTTTCGCATCGTTCAATTTTCTGACTCACAACAAAACTACCGAATAACTGAGGTTATACCTGCAACAGTTAAAATAGTTTTCATTCTTCCTCTCATCCCATTCAAAAAATTTCTTGACCAACGTACCACATACCAGAATCATTGGCGCACGTTGTGACGGATTACGCCCGGCAAAACATCTACACACTTCTCAATTACTTTGAGGCACATACCATTAATACCGCGATGAGTATCGTCGAAGCTATATAGAGGAACGTTGACCTGCATTCTAATATAAAAACACAAGGATTCATCTCTCATTTCCTCAGGAGCACCCTCTCTTCAGAGTTTAAGATGTTTCCTTTCAAGTCGCTTTCTCTCTTTGCAACCATTGGTGCTCTCATTGCTTCTGCTCATGCTGAGACCCACACTGTCATCTTCGATAACCGGTACGGGTGCTGTTTGCTGTGTACTACATGCTGTTGCTCATTGGCGCCGCCATCTTTGATCCCATAGATGTGGGTTCGGGACTGTAAGTTCAATAACAACTGCTGCTGTTTTGGACATCTGCTTATGTCGGCCTACGAACTGCAGCCAACTTTGATTTCAGGCCCCAACATCCTCGGAATTGGTAATGGACCTTTCACCTTTAACGGTCCACTCATCAGCGCCATTGCGTATGTTTGAAACATTGTCTTAATGTGACCAAATCATACTCAACATCTTATGTTGAACAGTTACCTTCAGACCGGTTAGTTCTGCTAGTCCAATGTGGCGTTTTGCAAAAAAGGAAAAAATAGTTAATAGAGTATATTCACCAGGCGGTTGTGGGTTCAATGGCGAAGGGTGTACTCTCATTGAAACTACACTGATCAACCCATCGCCCTCCTCTGGAGGATCCGACACTGATATTTCTCTAATTCCTCCGTGAGCGAAATTATCTGAAATTTATGCTTTTTGGTCGAAATTGATGAAAACTCACTGTAAATTTAGTCATTCATTCTCTGTTACTAGCGGATTTGGGTAAACAACTCAGTTTCACAAGAATGCGAACTCTTTTCCTGATCTTCCTTTTAATATTGTAGGTATTTCAACGGCTGCGACGGAGCTGGGGCAGACTGTGAGTGATTAAGACGCATAACACACCCTCCTTGATCTGGGGTCGGGACTTACAATACTCTATAGGCACCAATCCTGATTGTCCAACAGCAAGTCTCCAGGCTTCTTGTGAGGTTAATAACGTGAGTTTACTTCAGCTCTTCCATGGACCCTAGGAAACACATAAACAAAATCACGTACACAGGTCAACCTTGCTATCACTTTCTGCGACTGAGCCTTAGTCCAAGAATTTTGTTTGTAATAATACAATGTAATATGCTTCGCATTGGTGACCTACGGCACCACTGCCTAAGGGGAGATCGGAGTTTGAAAATTGCACAGCCTCAAATGCCAGCTCAGGTGGCTGTGCATTACATTTAGGGTCACTGGTAGATATTGGGTTTCGCTCCGCTCACCCAATCATTCATAAATGAAGCGAAATTGACTTACTATTCTCATCAAAAAGCGCAGATAGATCTGAAATTAAAATGTTTCTGGACGATATGTCAATGGTCAGACTCGGTGTCATAAAGAATCCAAGTCCAGCAAGATTATCCAGATCCAATGCTACTGCACTCTAGGCTTTAGGTTGCAAATTTTTGAATGTATGCCAGAGATAATTTGGAACCGTCGCCGAGACCATCGGAACACTATAGATCACAATACTGAACAGATCCGTCTATTATGACCGTTAACCCCAAGAGACATCTCTTCGTATCTTGGGATATTTGTCTGATATCAAATCAATTTCGATAGTTCCCGAGGAAAAGTAACGCATTAGATTCGCTACCAGCCGTCTATGTAAGCACTGTTTGGAGTTTTTATTTAATTGTACTTCGTACTTGATGCCATAGGACTATGATACGGACCTACGAGTCGGGACTCTAGCTTACAAAAAAGTTGACAATACTCATAGATCATATCTCACCCATTTCTCATTGCTTCAATTCTAATCTACTACTGTCGTTATCATGATGCTACCACTGTGGCTTCCCTCCCATGGCCACACAAGGACACGTAGATGATAAATACTAGATCACAGACATGACCACGAAATTCAAATATCAAGAGACACGAATGAGCACCTGCCCATCGTAATTGATCTGATCCAATCCACTTAAACAGTAATAGCCAGTCGTTTGGAATTTTTTTCAGGAAGCTTCAACAAAGTTACAAGTCCGAGTCGTTTTTGCAGTTGTTTCAATCAGTAATTTATTTCAATCAGTAATTTATATAGGGAAAAGAGGTTTTTTGCTACAGAGGTGGAGAAACTAGTAAGAGGACGGCCCAGAAAAAGAAAGGGGGGAGCTTTGATGTACATATCTGTTTTTTTTTTTCGGAATGCTTAGCCTTGAACGATCGAAATAACTTTGAGGTGCGGATCCCTTTCAAGCTTCCGAGCGAGAAGCTTGTTGTATGGGATATTAGAACGGACACTGACAGTCCGAGACATCGTTCGTTTGATGACAAGAAGCTGGAGGAAGTTTAGATGCATTATAAATAGCCGACGAAAGAACAGCATTAAGTATACTTATAGGTACGTTGTGTATGTGCAAGTATAGAAAGGGAGAGAAAAATTGGATTAGCAGGGATTTACCTCCAATATTGTTGTTTTAACACGCTGACGTGTTGGAGTACACTTTCAGGGCCAAGGTATGCGTGCGTACACGCCGGAAGTGTATACTCAGTTTCTGCAGCCTTGAGTGAGTTTGCAAGGTTCGCTTGACGCCGATACATATGCTGTTCTAAACACAGTTCTTTACTATCATGCATCAAGTGAAAAGCTTCAGGCCTCAGGTTTAACGGATAGATGATGGGGAATTTTGGATGCTTGGTCCGATTCAATGATCATGAGTTGCTATGGTGTTCTCGTCAATTGAATGAATGAAGACAGGTATGTGGAAAGGCTTCTCTGTTGGCGTTCGAGCTTGTTCACCTATTCGTTCATTTCTCTCTTCAACAGCAAACACAGGGGTCTAAGTCGAAGTTTAACCGGTCCGATCAAAGCCGGCTGGGAAATTAGGACACAGCATGCGTCAACAATTCTGCTTGTTTCTAGGTCTCTCTCGCCTGTTTCTTTTCTTCTGTCGTAAGTTGTTGCTAACCCACTTCCATACCCTCTTACAATGCCAACAAGGTCGATGCCACCTTATTGACCTTTACCAAAGCTACGTACCGACTGGGTGGGACTGTTCAAGATACGAATCGGAAGGCGGGCCTTCTCTTTGGCGGCGCATTCAGGTTCCTCGTTAGCAGAGGCTGTAGAACTGAACAAACGGACTAGCAGGACCCCGGTAGTTGAAGTATGTCCTTTTTTTCTCGCATAAAATAGTCTGTTTTGACGGATAACTTTTCACTGAAGCTCCTTAGCGTCCAGCCCACCTGGACACTCATCAATCGCTACCTACCGCCCTGGCGTCTCCTCCAATTTCCGGGAGTCCTGCAACTCATGAACTCAAACGCGTCCACGCCGAAAATTACAGTTTGTTTGTTCCTTTTACTCTGCGCAAACGTTCTCGCTGGACATCCTCTCCGACGTGAATGCAGCGTTCCAAATCAAAGTCGGAAACGAAAAGCTACTGGCCACGGGTCTTCAAGGGATTCATCTCTGTGGTCACAGTTCTCAAACACGAGGTTGAGCCTATTTTGCTCATAAAACATCCAACGCCGCTGCTGGTACGACTGTTTCTACTCCTTAGGTTCCGATCATTCTCCTCGACATCGCTCTATGCACATCCACCGCTGCCCAATACCCCGGTGATGCCTGCAGTTCCTGCTTCAGCGCCGGCCTATCCTTCTACGTTCTCTCTTTCCTCGCCTTTATTAGTACCTCCCTTTCCTCCTTCGTCACCTTGATTACCCAATCTGCCGTTGTCACCATCGACGTTGATACCGTTCCCTGTCACTCCCAACAGTCAAGCAGGTGGATTGCAGTGGAAAGCGAGGCCATGTTTGTTGGTTGCTATCGCTTTAAAGGAATCTGATTTAGGAACTGAGGACGTGAGGATGAAAGGGTTGGTCAGTGACGATGAGTTGGACGAGAGGGATGGGTGCAGGTAGGGGATGTAGGTCTATGGAGAAAGGAGGTGTGTGAATGGGGAAGCTTTGTGGAAAGCTGTTGGAGGGTATTGGGTTGGAGAAAGTCGGAGTTGGGGCCAGTAGAGACAAATGGGAGGAGCTGGAGGAAGTAGAACTTCTGTTGGAACAAGAACACAGAATTACGACCAAGGTCGAAGAAATGGTGAAATCTCGTGGGCTATGACTTCTTACATTTTAAGGGACTGGAGGTGAAGGTGGCGGTGATGGTGAGGACGAAGACGAGAACGATGAGTATATGCCGAGGAAGAAGAAGCAGAGATGAGTGGATGGGTTGATCCTCTGACGTATGACGGATTAAACCTGACCACGCAGGAGGTGTAGGGTCGGTGTGTCGAGTATAGGAAAGAGGGCAAGTTGGTTGACTGACCACATTTGAGTTCTCCTGCATTCCCCTGGCCGCGTGTGATGTTACTCCTGTTGGAGATCAGGAGCAAAGCGGAAACACGGACGAGAGTGAAGGTTGGAGAGAGAAATATGGGAGAAAGGACGAAGGTAAAGAACGGTGGGAGAGGAAAAGGAAGATAAGAGCGGAATGGAGGGAGCTGAGAGTGGAAACTGCAGAATGCGAGCGTTTGGCCAGGTGAATACAGCGTACGAACCTGTGGATGTGGTGTTTGAAGCCTTTGAATTTTTGATCTATAGAGTATACTTTGGCGTTCTGAGAAAACAGGTTCTTCGATATTGGATTCGATCTGTTGGGTGGAAATTTTCCGAGGGCTGGCTTTGGATCAACGTTGACGTGCACGTCAAAAGGTACCGGGACAGGAGTTTTATTCTCCATCTCCATCTAGTTAACGACAGATTCTAGATACTTGCGCTTTATGATTTCCATACAGACCTCTATCTGTCCAACCTTCTACTTGGTCCAACGTCTCGTGTGGAGGTGTATATTGACTTGGCAGTCGATGGCACCTCCCATCAGCAATTCATCGGTGTTTCCAAGTCAACAAGTTCGCAGACGCATCCACTTCTTCACAATCAAACCGACTCTCCCCGATGCCTTGGCGTCGGGAATGCCAAAAGACGTCTTCTTGTCGATTCAAGCAGCTCCGACGTAGTATTACCTTTCATTTATTTTTCTTTTGGCACTTCTTAGCTTCTAATTTTGACCATTCATTCCGATTCCGCTGAAATCGCGGTTTCCCTTTATTTTAATTTGTTGCAGTACTTCCAGAGCGAGAGTTGAGGTCAAGGAAAGGTGTGTGGATCGAGGGATACTAGTTGTTGCGAACCGGACGTACCTTGAGCAAGTACGTGGAGAGCGGGGGCTCCTACCGTCGATCGCCGCTGGTACCTCGGGATGTGCACTAATCCGAGGCCGATATAATCGTGCCTGGCTCTTTCAATTAAAATATATATATACACGAAGTCCTTCTCTTATTTGTCCATTTTTGGTAGAATCACATGCGTATGTACTACATTAGCCACCTCTTGTCGAGTGGGCAATTATCGAATTCTTTCTGACTTTCGGTCACTTCTCCTCCTTTTCTTACTGCAGTCTGAGTACTGCAAGAGCCCTACATCGAGCGAGCCCGAGCAAGAGCCAACGTCGAGCAGACGTTACAAGCGCTAAGTATTCCATCGATTGATTTATTCAGTCCCTTTCTATTATTACGTTCTTAACTCCGTGTATTGACCACGACGTGAGAGCGTCTGACCGTTTGATACTTCCGTTTTCCTTTTCTCCTTTACCGTCTTACTCCCATCCTCAACCTCTTCGTCTCGTTTCCTTCGAGGAAACACTTATTCTTCTTTAGTGGCTGCCCCAGAGAGGCAAGAGGTATTCCGAAGGATTTATAGCATATACTCGGTTTTTCCATCCTTATTCCCTATTTTACTAAGAACTGCACTTTATAGAGCTATCAAAATGTCGGTTCCTCAAACGGTTTCGATTATCCAACCTATGCCCGTTCCGGGTACTCCGAATGCGCCCGTCTTCAATAGAAAAAGCGTCAAACAATTTCTCGATACCATCGTTCGACATGGTGCGGCTGCCGGTATCACTAACAAGGATGAACTTGTCGATTACATCTATTACTACGCATCTGAAGATGTCCAAGATGCTATCAAATATATCCCGGAGTTCGATATCGAAGAAGCCGACAAGAAGTGGGACAAAGCGAAGAACAAATTACTCAAGATGTTCAAAGCCTCGGAAGCTCCACCTGATGTGACTCTTCAAAACCTCAAGGATTTTTGTCAAGAAAGCGCGGCGCGATCTCGGTTCGACGACAAAATGGACATCGAAAGCTACCAGATGCAGTTCTTGAAGCTAGCTACCCCTCTCATTAAGACTAAAATCATTACTACGATAGAGGCTAACTATTATTTTGTCGCAGGTATTCCTTCGAGTTGGAAAGCTTGGTTTAGGAACGAGGTACCGGAAGCAAATCGAAACGCGGACAAAGCACCGGAAATAGAAGATTCGATGGAGATTTTATTCCGCAAGTTTAACCCGAACGATCTCTGTTATGAATGGTGGAAAGTCAAGAACAAGACTAAGAAACAGGTAAAGTTCGAGGATGCGACTAACCGAGTAGCTTCTAGGTCCTCTACACCGAAACCGAAAACGACGGAAGTGGAAGAAGAGGTAACGTACCCTAACGGAATTAATTACGGAGTTCCTCAAAGTGCTATCGACGGTTTGGCTGAACAAATGCGATTACTGAACCTTAATATGTCGAATCTACATCAAGGACAAGGACCGACTCCTCAGGTTTCTCTTCAAATTCAACCAGGAATGGCAGGTAAACCATCGGATGCCCAACGACTTCTAACTTTCAACAGAGCATGCATGATGTGCGGAGAAGTAGGGACTCATCCTTTGCACCCTTCAAAATGTGACAAGACGCCGGGTTTGTTGCTTGACAAACTGATCTCTTTCAATCCAGAAACAAATAGGTATACTCAACGTAATGGTGCTGACCTTCCTAGGGTTCCTTTCGGGTGGAAAGGTGGCATCGACTCCTTCCTGCGAAACACCCAACCTGAATCTACCGATGTCAAGGGAAAAGGTAAAGCAGTTAACTATACAACTGGAGGCAGAGATACTCCGCCACATATGGTAGCTTCGACTTCGAGCGGATTTATGGGTTGTTCTCACAATCTAGGGCTTTCCTACGGTGAAGAGTTTGTTCTCGATGGTAACGTATTTGCAGTGGCGACTGCCGGACATGAATATGAAACGGCACCAGCCTTACGAACAGGTAAAAACACTGATCGTTACAATCCATTAGGCGATAAATCCAAGAGAAAGGAAACTACGTCGCCATCTCCAAACACGACAAAAGCTCCTCTCAATGAGCCGAGTGCTGGTAAACCTACGATTATTCCTCCGCCTACTAATCCTATTAATAGATCGGATGGATGGAAAGGTTCGTTACCTTCAGAGAACAAGAATAAGAGAGACGTAAGTATGAAAGATGCTACTAAACCAACAGAATCCCAATCGACGCCCCAATACCATTTTACTTCGGACATGCAAGAACAAGTAGATCCAAGGGCTGTGTTCAAGACAGCTATGGGAGTAATGGTGACGCTTCCATTACATCAGGTAATTGGTGTAAGTCCTATTCTCCAAAAGATGATAGCGGAAAGTACGAGAACGAGGAGAGAATATGTAAAGAAAGATGCAGACAATAATCGGGGTAACGCCTCGAAGTCCACAAACGAAGCCAAGTGGGAGGGTGTTGATGAAATGATAGACTCGCCCGAAGTGTATGAAGCGAGAAAAGCGGAGACGCACATCGTTGACTTCGATGAGAAGTACTACGCTATGACCTGTGGTTATGTCGACATAGTGGTCAATGGAACGAAGCTTAAGGCTTTGATTGACTCGGGTTCCGAATTAAATTTGTTTTCAGTGGGAGTTCCCGAAGATGCGAAATTACCGTTGGACTTTGAAGGAACAGAATGGTCCCTTAAGGGGATCCATGGACCTTCGGTGCCGTTGAGAGGAGTAATTAAGGACGCACCGCTTACTATTGGAGGGCACGAGTTTCCACATCATTTCTTTGTATCGAGGCATGATATGGGGAAACAAGATATCATCATTGGCCAGCCGTTTTTGCAATGGTATGCTACGAGGACTCAGCATTCGAGGGAATCAGGACTTAAAATGTGGCTATACAAAGAAGGATATTCGGGTATGAGACCCACAGTCTGTGTTCAATTAACGGATCCTAGAGACCCTCGTAACACGAAAGTGATAGGAAGAGCACCATGCAGTGGTCATGGGAGTAGACCGGATGGGTGTTCTCATTCGACGGTCAGGGATAATAGTTGGAGAATCGAGGAGGTAGATGACGAGGAGGATTTTTGAACAAGGAGTCTCGAAAGATCTTCCACGCGGCTCCCTTATCTGCAACTGTTGGAAGATCGCTAGAAGCGTTGTTGGGAAACGAGGAATTTAGAGATTTTGATACGTTACGAGGGATTCAACCTCCATTGCATTTTGATAGATTCTTGATGGATTATGCCGAACTTACCGGGAGACTAGGAGATGTCTCGCCGAAAAGTTTTGGGGACTCTGATTCATGTTGGGTCAAAAGGACGTTTTCTACTAATTTTGAATGCAGTTCTACTACGAAAACGAAACCGGTCTTGCAAAAACGAACGAAGTATAAACCGGTACACAGGAAGTACCGACCAGTGCCGACTTATATGCCTAACCCCGAGTCGCAACAGTTTAAACCGATTCCGCCGCCTCAACCTTTACCTATACCCAAGAAGACCGTTCCGTGGAGAACTTTACCTTATGGTGATCGAGTGACGTTAGAAAGAATGGAGATGATGTTGGGGAATATCGAACCAGGTATTTTGAACGAAGAAGAAATTGACTTGCTTTGTTACGTAGTGCACCGGAGAGAGAAAGCGTTCGCTTTCGAGTTTTCAGAAAAAGGGTTTTTCGATCCAAAGTATTACCCGGATTACGAGATTCCAGTAATCAAACATACGCCGTGGCAACGTCCGCCGATTCGTGTACCTCAAGCTATCATCGAAGAAGTCAAAAGTGAAATTAGAACGCAAGAAGCAGCAGGGAGATTTGAACTGACCGTGTCTAGCTACAGATCAGCTATGTTTGCAGTAGCGAAAAAGAAAGGGGTACGTCTTGTTATCAATCTAGAGGAACTGAATGGTGTTACGGTCCAAGATTCTTCGCTTCCCCCTAACGTAAATGATTTTGCGGAAGACTTTGTGGGGTACGCGATGTATGGTCTGTTTGATTTGTTTTCAGGTTTCGACGCTCGTTGGGTACATAAGAATTCAAGACCACTCCAAGCCTTTCATTCTCCTTTGGGCGCGAAACAACAATGTACACTGGTAATGGGTTATACTAATGCAGTTCAGGAGTTTCAGAGATGTGTCGAACACGCTCTGAACCACATCAAGGACATAGCGAGAGCCTTTATCGACGATAATGGATGTAAAGGTGGTACTTCGAGGTACAACGAAGAAATAGCAGAAGGGTACGAGCAAGCTAGGAAGTTTTTTATCGAGTATCTTCATAATCTGGATCTTCTTCTGGGAGCGCTGATCAACGCAGGGATAACGGCGTCTGGACTCAAAGCGATACTTGCTGCAATCAAACTCAAGATCGTTGGCTCGGTCGTGGCGCTCGAAGGATGGTCTATGTCACCGCATATGGCCCAGAAGATTATTGATTGGCCTTATCCAACCGACGTTTCGGAAGTCCGAGGGTTTCTAGGCTCGGCCGGAGTCGGTCGTAGATGGATAAAAGGGTTTGCTATTATTGCGAAACCACTAACCCAATTGCTTTGTTCATCTGCTGACAAGATTTTTGAGTTGTCCATAGAAGCGATGGAAGCAGTCGACGCGCTTAAACACAAAGTTTCGACGGCGCCGGTTTTGATAAAGATTGACTACGAGAAAGCTGTAAAGGTTACAAAGAAACGAGAAAACGACGAAAACTTGGTGATAGTAGGAGTCGACTCATCTTGGATTGGAGCGGGATGGGCCGTGTACCAGGTGCGTGAAAAATTGAAAAGGCCAGCGATCTTTGGTTCGTGTACTTTCAACAAAACAGAACAGAATTACGGTCAACCTAAAACCGAGGTGTATGGTGTGTATCGGGCTCTCAAGGAGCTACGGCATCGAGTCTGGGGTTTGCATTTTAGGTTGGATCATGATGCTCAGTCGTTAGCAAAAATGCTTAGAGACCCGGATGATGTTCCGAACGCTCCGATGCTTCGATGGATAGCTTGGATCAGACTGTTCAATTTTGAAACACATCACGTACCTGCAGAGTCTCATAAAGTGGAAGATGGTTTGTCGAGGAGGCCCAGAGCGCCGGGAGAAGAGGTGGAAACTCCCGAAGAACAGGAGAAATTTCTTGATGCGTTTATCAATTTGGTCTATGGGGACCGGAGACTTGCTCCTAAGAATGCGAATCTTGCTTCGAGCGTGAAGTACGTTTTCGATTCGTTGTATGTGAAACATTCCTCTTTTTATGATTCTATTTCGTTGGCTATGGCGGGAACGCCGTTGATTCAAAATTCCACTTCTTATTCGATGGGAGGAGACTCGCCGTCTTGTGGTAAAAATTCTTTTCTGGCGACTATGTGTTTGAGGACTTCTCCAAAAAAGAGAGTACTCAACGAGTTTTTGGAGAGGAAAACGCTTGTTGAACGAGTCGAAGATTGTTGGATCGAAGGGGAATTGAGGACATGTTGTTTCACGGAATATGTCTCTTACGTTGGAGAAAAGAAAGTTGGAGAAAAGCAGAAAGCGGATAATGAGGAGGGAGAGTTCTGGAAAGAACTGAGGAGATTTTTCGAGGATGGAGAGGTGCCAAAAAGGTACTCATTGGACAAGGAAATGTTGCAATTCAGGAAGAAAGCGAGTAAGTACTTCTTGCATGGAAATCGATTGTGGATGGCACCAAAGAAGAAATCGGGAAAGATGCCGAGAATGGTGGTGGAATCTTTAGAGCGTCGGGGAACTTTGTTGGCACAAGCTCACAATGAAACAGGGCATCGAGGCAGAGACGCTACTTATCGCTTTCTAGCGGATCGGTTCTATTGGCCGAGGATGTATGAATCCGTGTCATATTTTGTGCGGTCTTGTATCGAATGCCAAAAGGCAATCAAACCTCTCCCACATATTCCTTACGAAGTGTCATGGCAGTCTCCGTTGCTTCGTCATTTCAATTTGGATTGTATTCACATGCCGAAGGGCGTAGGAGGAATGAATTATATAGTTCATGCGGTAGAACCGAACATTTTGTGGCCCGAAGCCAAACCGCTCAAGGCGTTGAATGCGGCTTCGGTTGCCAAGTTCATATATACTGATTTAATTTGTAGGTTCAGCTGTATTCCCGTTATATCGATTGACGGAGGATCGGAGTTCAAGGCAGAAGTATGGCGATTACTAGCTACACAGTACAACTGTACAGTCGTTATGTCTACGGCTTACCATCCTCAAGGGAACGCGACTGTCGAACGAGCCCATCAACCATTAGTCGATGCGATTTTCAAGGCGTGTGGAGATGCACGGGGAAAATGGCCTTTATACCTACCGGCAGCGCTATTTGCGGTAAGAATCACGGCGTCGAGGTCGACAGGGTATTCTCCGTATTTTCTCTTATACGGAATTCATCCGGTCATGTCATTTGACGTAACGGAGCACACTTGGCAAACTTTAGATTGGGACCGAGTCCAGACGCACGAAGAACTCCTAGCGATTCGTATACTTCAGTTAATGAGACGGGATCCCAAACTACAAGAAGCGTATGACTCGGTACGGAACTCTAGGAAGCGTGCTATCGATGATATCCACAAAAGGAACGGCGGGAGGTTCGATTTTCACGAGTTCGAAGAAGGAATGTATGTCTGGTTACGGGAATCTCAGTTGGACGAGATAATCGGAGGAAAAGGTTTGCCTACCTATTCGGGTCCTTACATTATACACCAGAAGAAGGAAAAAGGTGCGTACGTGTTAAGAGAACTGAACGGCGTTATTCTACCAGGTCGAGTCAATGCGCAAAGGTTGAGACTCTTTTACTTTCGTCCGGAAAACCAAACTCTTCGATCAGCGATTCCAACGCGGCCAATGCCCAAACAACCTCTGGCAAGAACAATTCTTTATGATTTCGAAGCGGCTCAAACAATCTTCAATCAGTCAAAGTTAGTTGGAGGTGAATTGAGTGAGGAAGCCGGTGAGCCGTATCGAGTTGTTCCATTTCCTTTTTCGTCATGAAGTTTCCAAACGAGGAACGAAGCGGTAGGGTAGAGATGTATAAATTGGACTGTTTCCTATGAGCTTTTAAGTGTCGTTTTCATATTTTTCCCTCTCTTCAGCAATCACTCATATTTCCCTCTCGATTTCGAATTCATTTTTCCCTCTTGTGGCTACGATTTCAGTTTTTTCCCTCTTGTCGTTTCTGTTTTGCTATGAATTATTCTTTCGAACTTCCTTCTACCAACGAAAAGTATGTGAATGGGTGGATCGATGGAGAAATAGGGGACGCGTTGATGAAAATGGATGAAGAAGTTGCTTACGAGTTAGCGTGGGCGAGAGCACAATGGGTTAAGTTGGGATCAATTTCTCCATATTTCTATGTTCCAGTTTATTCTTTGTGTCATGATACTACTTACGGTTTTCATCCTCTCCAAGAACTCTTTTTAGGTAGTCCTTTTGTAGACCGTCCGTCTATTTTCGAAATCGGATACGCTCGTGACCAAGAGTACCTCGACACCTTCCAGATCGCAAGTATACGTGTCATCGACTGCGCCGAAGTTTATTTTTACGAGCTCCCGACCACTTTCAAAGTCGAAGACGAAGAGTGGACCTTACCGGTTGTCTACACGGTATATCGACGTGACGAACGGCTCAGTTGGGAAGAACTTGTGCGTTATTCGAGGTCTGGAATTATTCCAAAAAGGTACATGGGTAGGTATAGAGGTAATTTTTCGATGCAATCATTTCGAGACTTAGCAGGCGAGTTTACGATGGACTATACGGACACGCGCGACCGTCCAACTGTTGGTGGTAACCCTGAAGGGGTATTTGTGCATAGGGCGACGAAACGTTGGGTATTAAAGATGACCACTTTGGTCGAATCGGAATATTGGGGATGTCTTAACCATTACCAGTCCACAGATGGATGGATCAAGGAGGACGAGGACAGTGCTGTTAGGTTGATAAGGAAGTATAGTTCGATCAGGAAGTTTTGGTCAGTGGATACGGAGGAGAGGATTCGATGGCTATGGAAAGCATCGGTTGAAGAGCGAGCGAGAGTAGCGCTAGAGAAAGGGAAGCGAATCCTTTCGGAGAAAGAGAAAAGAATGAACGAATTCATAGAGCTTTTTCGAGGCCTCGAGCTTGAAGACTCTTTTGAACGGGGTGATGATCCTTCTATCTTTATTCCTGACGCTTGAGATCTTGCAAGCGTCGTTCTTTTATGGGGTTTCGAATGTTGTTTCAATTTGCAGTCTCTCTCTTTCGATACATGAACTTCCTCCGCTTTATTGTCAGCCCGCGTTCCTTTTCTATTTTGGTCTTTCGACTATTTTATTTCTTTTCTTTCGATTTCTTCCGTATACATAAAACTCACATCTACAGGTTGCCGAGAGTATCGAGGACGAACTCTTATTTTTCCCTCTCTGTGGAGGTGTATATTGACTTGGCAGTCGATGGCACCTCCCATCAGCAATTCATCGGTGTTTCCAAGTCAACAAGTTCGCAGACGCATCCACTTCTTCACAATCAAACCGACTCTCCCCGATGCCTTGGCGTCGGGAATGCCAAAAGACGTCTTCTTGTCGATTCAAGCAGCTCCGACGTAGTATTACCTTTCATTTATTTTTCTTTTGGCACTTCTTAGCTTCTAATTTTGACCATTCATTCCGATTCCGCTGAAATCGCGGTTTCCCTTTATTTTAATTTGTTGCAGTACTTCCAGAGCGAGAGTTGAGGTCAAGGAAAGGTGTGTGGATCGAGGGATACTAGTTGTTGCGAACCGGACGTACCTTGAGCAAGTACGTGGAGAGCGGGGGCTCCTACCGTCGATCGCCGCTGGTACCTCGGGATGTGCACTAATCCGAGGCCGATATAATCGTGCCTGGCTCTTTCAATTAAAATATATATATACACGAAGTCCTTCTCTTATTTGTCCATTTTTGGTAGAATCACATGCGTATGTACTACATTAGCCACCTCTTGTCGAGTGGGCAATTATCGAATTCTTTCTGACTTTCGGTCACTTCTCCTCCTTTTCTTACTGCAGTCTGAGTACTGCAAGAGCCCTACATCGAGCGAGCCCGAGCAAGAGCCAACGTCGAGCAGACGTTACAAGCGCTAAGTATTCCATCGATTGATTTATTCAGTCCCTTTCTATTATTACGTTCTTAACTCCGTGTATTGACCACGATGTGAGAGCGTGTTATGAATCGTAACTTTGCCTTCCTGACGACTCACTCGGCAATATTGATGGTGGCGTCGGATATTATCAAAATCCACGGACGTCGGACGTACAGCCTCCCAATTTATTCAATTCAGTCCTCAAAGTATAGCCGCACTTTTATTCCTGACTCGCAGTGACTATCTACTTACTTCTGACTACTCTCTGACTCCTTAATGACTACCTAGTGACTCCTAACCTGACTGATAATGACTAGTACCAACAGTATATAAGAACTTCATGTACAGTATGTAGAAGTAGCGTCAATATTTTACCAACTCGTATCCAAGAACCAAGCACCATACAAAGTAACTGTTGGCAACTGCCGATAATTACTTCCGACATCTGTCAATCTCAGCCACCGATTGATTGCAAGACAATCAAACTCGTAACCCTATCCACGCGTCGATCCGGCAATCCAACGTACACACCTTTAACCCCGAATATCGATTATTCACTTAGTAGCCAGACTACTAGTCGACCCCTAGTCGCGAAGACACGTATCGACTACGCTGCGACTCCGAATCTATCAATTCAAGCTTTGAACCTACCAAAGTTATACTCTTTGGTCAATTAAGTATTAATATCAATTTGTTCTTCTAATTACTTCTATATTAGAATCAGTCGGGATACGCGTCTTAACATAATATTGACGCTAATATCGACAAATAGATGGCTACTAGGACAGAAGTGAACACGGAAACTAGTACTCAAGACCCCAACTTGTCTTACCAATCGCAAATCCCTCACAACTCCGGGTTCAGTGCATATACACCCGAAGGACGCTGGCAAGATAGATCTAGAGACCGACATAACTCTGAATCTCCGACCCAGAACCCTTTTCGAGGAGAAGGAAGGATGTTGAGGTCATCATCTGCCCTGCCGTCCTCTCGAAACGATGAAGAGAAAGAAGGAAGGGGAACTCCAGGCACACCTCGAATACCTACTTCTCAATTGCCTACACCTGGCCCAACTGGTCCTCGAAGACAACGTCTTGACCAAGAAACGAACGATGAGGAACCAAGGAACTATCAGAATCTCCGTAGAGAGGTCCACTCGGTAGAACCTGGATACGCTTTTCAGGGACAAACTTACGTACCTGAATCTATCCTGGAGGAAGCGGACGGTCAAGAAATAGTCACGGAAGCCCCTCGTGACCCCCGCTCTCCACAAGGTCATCGCACTCCCATACCCTCTTCACCTCAGCAAGAGTTTGGACCTACCATATTAAACTTAACCCCTCGAACCAATCCTCAAACACCAAGACCAAGTCGTTCCCCAGAATCTTCAAGTGGGTCGTCAATTCGAATCACCCAGCCGTTGGGACCGAGAGATCAAGTTATATTTCCTCCGAGCCCAAGAAGATCTCCTCCAGTTCCTCCGATTGATACGAGAACATACCGATCTCAGTATGAATCGGCAATGGGAAGCGCATTGGATCGCCAACCTGCCACTAATTCTTCTCAACCTAAACGATATCCAACACCTCAGGATGCTCTTGAGGACGTTGGAACACAGTGTCGGGATTTAGGGGAAGTATTAGGGGTCCGTAGAATCGAGAATTTATCCCTAGGGGACCATATTCAGGCCGTCAGGGCATTAGCAGAAGCTAGGGAGGCCGACCTACCTATATGGGCGGCTTCACGAATTCGAGAAGTAAACCTTAACCGGGAATTGAACCGATTGTATGCGATCGTCAGACAGCCCGATGTAGCACTCATAGTGCCAGAAGATCCTTCCCTACCCGATCCGTGGGGATTAACAAGAAACCAACTCTCACCAGCTGCGACTCCGGTGTTGTGGAGCTGGCAACAGTTGGAGCAGCAACGAGCCTTTGAAAGTGAGAGAGAATGTTGGCGGGAACATATGGCCAACGAAGTACGCAGAAGGGCTGAGGCAGTAATAAGACCAAAAGAAGATTTTGAAGAAACTCGCAGCCATAGAAGCTTTAACTTAGCTTCTGATCCAATTACACGTCCTCCAAACCCTGCCGTTCCTTCTACCACTGTCTATCCATCCTCCTCCGTCACGGATTCAAATTGGGCTCGACCTACAGTAAAAATTATTGAACCTTCAAGCGATGATTCTAGTCTAAATGTTCCTCCGGGACAAGAATTCCAAGGATATAGTTACCGCGAACCCCAATTTAACTCGAACTCTCCCAGCAATCGAAATGCTCAGGGAGAGGAATCTAAAAGAGAGTTCAAATCAAGTGAGAGCCAAACCAATACTAAAGGGATGGAAGGTCAAGGGTATAAGACGGTACCACAGAGAGACGCACCTCCGCACCAAACGCCAGCTCAAACTTACCTGAAACCTGGAGACTTCCGCCCATCCGGGTACAAATACACTCCTTATCCCAGGAACTCCAATGCGGTGACGAGCCATTTTTACGGTTCTAGGCTCGAAATCCGATATTAATTATGTTAATAACATAGTTTTGAGCCTGGATACTGAGGGAAACTGAGGGTTATAGCTGTTCCCAAGCTGTTAACCAAAAGCTAGAGCTATATGTACTGGAGCTTAGTATAATTACTGAGTAATGAAAGTCCTATAGAGGTGCACAGATAAAATCTGACCTTACCCAAGTCGTACTTATTCAACCAGGGAATTGTGGCTGCGGTAGGATTAACAAGTCTATCAAGCTACTGTGTCCTATGTTGAGAAGAAAAGGATCGAAGCAGATTAACGTAGAATCGAGACTGAAGGGATTTGTGAAGTAGATAGTTGAACAGAAGGTTCGGAGCTGCTATGTCGCAGTGGCGTAGACTCAACCTATATTGGCCTAAAAGGCCAGGGTAGTCAAATGCTCGAAGTCATGGCTTACGAGCTAATATGACATTTCGAAATAGGTTCGAAGGATTTCCATGTTCAGCTACGAGTAAGTGATAGAAGAGATTAGCCTAAAATCTAGGAACCAACCATCGTTGTCGGAGACCTTTTGTTAGTACGTCCCGTCAGAATTTGAGCAGGGTTAGCCTAGGGAATCGTCGACCGTTGAGAAGGTAGAGGGAGAATCAGAAGGCCGGTAGGTAGAGTTTCTTATCAGCTAGAAACGTGCGGGGAGTCAATGAGGTACAACACTGTCTCATAGGAGCTGCAGGAGCTCGGTTAGTTACTCTAGAAGTCCTAGGAAGAATGAGGTCCATCCCCTCAAAACGATTTGAAGAAGCCTTATAGAAATAAAGAGTTAACCCAATTGTGGACCAGTCACATATCAAGTAGTGCTGGTCAGACACAAGTCAAACTTGACTCCAAACAGAGAGCTGACAGGGACAACTCGTGATCAAGGAAGACGTCTGTATAACGATCAATCTAGCCAAACAACTAGATTTAACCAATATGATCATCCAATTTAGTCTATAACCCAGACTAGAAAGTCCGCATGATTCATTTCCAGAGTCTGAGACTGAAACAGCTAGTTCCATAACTAGATTACTTAGCAGCAGATTGCTCCAGCTTGGAACTTGACCAGGCCAGAGTCCACTTCTTAGTCGACCATTGTGACAAAAGAAGAAAAACCCTTAATGAGATTGTGCCAAGGCAAGGAGAAGCAAGTTCCCCATGCCACGTTGACGATTGCTATGCCCTAAGTTTAGTCTTCTTGAACCGTTTACGACGCCATTCAAGGGTTCTAACTTATTAGCTATTAGTCGGCGGAAGACTCTTAAGAAACACGCAGAACCAAGTCCTTAAAACGTGGTTCTTTTTATAGTTTTTGTTCATTAGCCAAAAACTAACTTTACTTGCCAGTCTGATTTATGTTGCATTTAACATGACTCAGTTTTTCCTACTAAGATGACAGCATACAAGGTTGTCATTTCGAAACACATAACTCTGATCTTAACTTGATAAAGTTCTTCAAGCTAAAATCTAAGTTTTAGACTAAATTCACTAGTGCAGCTTTGATAACTTCCAAGATGACCTTAATCTCAGACAGAGCATCTTGAGATGGCTTTAAGATTTTTAATAGAAAATGGGGGAGCACCACCCGAGGTCTATTTTGCGTCCCCTTTGAGCGATACTCCTGTGATCGTCGATACCCGCGTTTTTGTGTGTGTGTTGGTGTGTTGTGTTTGTTGTGTTTCCGATCAATACAGTTCGTTCAGTTTGGTTGCATACAATCAAGCCCCCAAGCCTCTATCCTAGGAAATAGTTCATTGAAATCTCACATAACTGTTTCATCTCATATAGCTTTATTTGAGACTAAGGAAGCTTTGCCTAACTAAGAAGTTGATTTAGTGTTCCAGACTAAAATTTATTTTAGGCTGTGACTAGCTTTATCCAAGAGTTCTTGCGTTGCGAACTAAATAGTTTGTTCAAAATAAACACAGATTGCGATGTTGTGAGCCCTTCATCCTATTTGCCTTTCAACATTATGATACGTGTGCCCGTGATCGTGATGCTCCATACGCCTTTAATATCAGAGCCATCTGAGTCTCAAGAGTTGACGTTTCACGACAGTGATTCGGCTGGCGGTTCTTTGAGATTAAAACTTTTCGGGTCGGTGGTCGTTGCGAGACGACTAAGCCTTTGACATGAAAAGTGGGAATGATCAGTTCAGTGTCATCTGTTCTTGATCCGTTTTCATATTCTTTTACTTTGAAATAATTCACGCTAGTGTTGTGACTCTGATCATGTGTTCTGCCTCTAATTTAGACTGAAACGTTATGGCACCTGCAAATATGACGATAGTTGACATCTGGTGTCACAGGGGCTCGCGACAGTGTGAATTTAGCACGATAGACCGCTCATTAGACTTAAAGACCATATATGTATGTCCGGAAAATATGATGCTCCTCCCTCTATCAGTGTTCTTTTTATGTCTTTGTCATCTGTCATTTCTCTAGCTCTCTATATGTAAAAAGAAAATGAAATATACCATTAAACCCTCCGTTTTGTTTTTCTTTTGATTTCAGGCTAAATTTGTATACACGCAAGTTCAGGTATAAGCATACATTTTATATCCAATTCAACTTAGTTGGAAAAACCTAGCCTAAAACGATGCACAGCCACAACTTGGCCGGGACAGATAGGCGATGATAGCATACTGAGGTGGGTACTATTTCGTGGTAAAAAGGCACGTAGGCCATACTGAGGTAGCCTAGTGAAGTTTTAGTCAGGAATACTAACCGATCAACTACGGAGGTGCGTAGGCGAAAGATGCACAGGTGATGCACAGATAGAAAAGGAGGATGCACAGGTTACAAATAGTCGGTGCCTTCGTTTTAATAACGAGGATAAGGTCAGCCTAAAACGATGTAGGCGACAGTCATGAAGGGCACTTACGGAAATCAATGGTTAATCTGGATCTGCAGCCAGACCAGTCTACCGCTATCGATAGGCAGTTAGGCAATACAGGCTAAATTCGGATATTCGAGAAAGGGCGATTCAGGCTATAACCTGGAACATCGGTTGTTCGGGCTGCAAGTTCATAAAGGAAGAAGGGAACCTATATTGATCTCAATAGGATGTCGATCATTCTAGACTGACATAGAATTATCTGAAACACGTTGTATAATACCTTGTCTACGTATGGGC
>ML179950.1:5505-23194 GCA_004369135.1 Dendrothele bispora CBS 962.96 | reverse complement strand
TAGGGGTATATTAATATATGTACTGATTTCAATGTGATAATATGACGGTTTATGGTCCCCCATCCTACCTCTCATATCTAGGCTGCTGTGATGAACAGACCTGTGCAACCTGAAGCCTTAACCACTGGGCTAAAAGGGCCACAATACCAGGGTACTGGTATTGGGGGCTGCACACTATATATAGTGATCTAGACCTGTTGGGTAACCAAGTTCAACCTTCTGACATCACCCTCCCCTTAAGGGTCTTGGTCCCCAAGACCATCCTAGGTCTATATATAGACCCCCCCAGGCTTATCCACTTGCCTGTGAGCAACGGTTAGGGGCCCTTGCATATGGTGGCTCACACAATTGCATGCTTAGGTCTCTACATTAGCCTGTCATGCCCTCAATAGCCTTTTTGCCATATGCAAGGGTTGAACCGCCACCCTTTGGGTACCCTGGTATTCTGTGATGAACAGACCTGTGCAACCTGAAGCCTTAACCACTGGGCTAAAAGGGCCACAATACCAGGGTACTGGTATTGGGGCTGCACACTATATATAGTGATCTAGACCTGTTGGGTAACCAAGTTCAACCTTCTGACATCACTGTCACGACCTGACCTAAAAGCAATACACCCTTGCCTAACCTAGGCAACCTGTTGGGAGTGACAGCGATCATGCGACGGAACCTGACCCTCTAAGCCCGAGAATAGTGCGACTAGTCAATATAAGCCTATATCGGACTGTGATTTGTGTGAATAACGATAGCCACAGATACGAGGAACCAGGAACCTAGTGTTGGCGACTCAGACTACGAGCCTAGAAGCTAGAAGAGTGGAGCTAGTATGGAAACCAAGGAGAATCGCAAGATAGACAGCCTTCGGAGCTGAGTCGACAACGAGAGTGGTGCGAATAAGCAAGTCGTTGCCTACCAGGAAAGTAGGATCAATAGAACAATGCGTCCTATGACAACTAAGATTGGATTCTAACTAGTACTGATGGTTATACAAGGTATATATACTATAAAGTAAAGGAGTATACTCCTAGCAGCAATAATGCCTCCTCCTCTCCGCTACCTACAATGTCTGATTATCCCTATGTCACCCGTCAACCCCTGCGATCAGCCAAGTCTCGGTGCCACATAAGAGATCGGCCCCTAACGTATTGTATGCCGTGTTCGGAAGTGCGATTAGTAATGATCCCGTCCCTAATCGCACTTCGGAATAGGAAATAAGTTGTCCCGGTTAGGCGATGTGGCTTCTGGTATGGTGGCGGGGTGGCGGACCGGCGAGTTCATGACATTCTCATATCTAGGCTGCACGCTGAAACCTCTCTCAGAGCATTTCCAAACAGCAGTGCAGAAAAATAGCTGTCCTTGGAGCTGCCTTGGAGCTGTTGCTGTTGCCCAGGAGTTTGCTTCACGGACTGTTCCCACACCAAAACACACTTCAAGCCTGACTGGCGAGACCTGGCTCGAAGAGTTGCTTGAAGACCATCCGGAGAGATTCCGTGAACAACTAGGGATATCAAAAATTCTTTTCCACAAACTTTGTCTTGAACTGCAGACTGACTTTGGGCTACATGATAGCAAACATGTTACTGCTCAGGAAAAGCTTGCCATCTTCTTGTATCTTGGAAGAACTGGTGCTACAAACCGAATGCTCCAAGAGAGATTCCAATGAAGTGGCTCCACTATTTCTCAGTATGTTTTTTTTTGTACTCACAAAGCCTTATAATCATGATGGGATGTTCAGGTATGTCAATGAGGTTCTCAACATCATTGTTGGCCCATTTTATGCAAAGTATGTCCAGCTGCCCTCTTCTGATGCCAGCACACCTCCCGAGATCAGAGAGAATCCCAAGCTCTATCCCTTTCTTAAGGATGTACTTGGCGGTGCAGATAGCTCGCACTTCGATAAATGGTGTCATGAAGCTGGAATAGCTAGCCATAGGAATCAAAAAGGTGGTTTATCGGAAAATGTTCTTGCCATATGTGATTTTGGAATGCATTTTGTCTATGTCCTTCCAGGATGGGAGGGCAGTGCATCTGATTCCACAATATGGGATTACGCCCGCTCAACTGATCTCAAGATACCACAAGGAAAGTACTATTTGGCTGATGCTGGTTTCCCTATGTGCAATTCGCTTCTGGTGCCATACCGAGGTGTTCAATATCATCTTGCAGAGTGGGGTCGGGCAAGTCAAAAGCATGTCATGTCTCTTTTGATCTTCTGGATATTATATACTGATGTTTGAATATAGACCTAAAACACGATAAAGTGCAGAGCACTACAACTGATATAGAAATGGGCTGTGTGGCTGAGTATAGTACAAATCAATATAATAGTACTAAGATCACTCTAGAGTTAAAGCAATCTCAGAACCAAAACACCAATGAATACTAAACTAATCCTCAATATGTAGTGTATGCGAGCGAGTCTGGGGTTCGGAGACAGAATCACACAAAACAACAGTGAAGCAAAGTTTTTAATCAAGTCTGGAGTTGAATATTCTAGTCACGACTCAATATATCAACAGATATCTAAGTCTAGACAAGTACACAAGAGTTAATGTGAGGTCTATACACTCAAGTGAATGTGAATGTGATTGATTCGGTTGTGGAAGTAAAGGTATCGAAGATGATAACCCCGCAATACAAGTCTGAATGGCTTTCGAGGCAAAACAAATATATAACCAATGAAGAAAACACTTATAAAGTATCTTCCCGCAATATAATCTAATGGCTTTCGAGGCGAAAAGACTATATTACTTGCTGACCAGTGCGAATGGCTTTCAAGGTGAAACCACTGATTCAACTGTTCAGTCCAGAGTTAACCAATTTAACTTCTGAAAAGGCGCAAAGTTATCACCAACAAGATTTATACTATTGAGCGGAGAATTTGAGTATCTACAAAATCTCGTACTCTTCCGGAGCCGACTTTCTGGTTAAACAAACTTTAAAACAACAAAGGTATGCTTTTATGATACTGGAGATCTCCTCCTGAATCAGCTGTCCTAAGTGCGAGCAAGAACCGTACTACAGTCACTGGAGTACTTGGTTGTATCTACTGTCCCTTTATATGTACAGAGTAAAATGAAAAATAAAGAAACTATTTTATCTAGGAGATCTACAGTCCTACTATATATGGTATATAAAAATAAGCTTTCATAATTTACGTGCGCATTACAGTCCGTATATAGAAACTTTGTTACTTATTTCGTCTTTCTAACTTAATTCTTTCGAGTCTGTACTTGTTTATTCTAATCTAGATTTATTATCACGCCTCCGTGTACTGGCCGACGAGTCATCTACATTGACAAGTCCTGACTCGACTCTTTCTAATATCTGGACTCTCATTGGTCGAGAGTCATACTCTGTCATTTTCTGTCATACTGGAGCCCTGGGCAGGTCTGCGGATAAATTCTGTAGTATGCGCCCATTGTCGTCATACCCCTAATTCTAGTCATAGTGAGTCACCGGTCTGTCGGACTCCTATCTTTTATCCTGATTAAATCAAATAAGTGGAACTTGTTTCTAGAAACATTGCTCCGCCTCTCTGGATCTGTCCTCTGTAAGGCACGCGATCGTCGCAACCGATCATCACTTTAGATTCTAATTAGATTTAGACTTTAAACTTGACTTTAGTCTGGACTCAAAGATAATTTTAGTCTGGAGTTAATTCTATTCCCTTTGGATCAGGATATAATCATATTTATTAGCCACAGTGGTGTCAGCCACTTCCCCTATGTCTGGAGGACTTATTCCGTTTTACTTGGCAAGGTCCAAGCCGAAATGCTTAGCATAGACCCTCATAACTGGACAGATCAGTTAATCTACCATAGTCATGTAGTCACTTCTATCATCTCTGGATACGATTTTCCTTGTGGAACAAGTCTGGACTTAATATGTATTGACTTAATACAATTATTCCTCTTGACTATCAGTCAGGGACTCACTATAGTCCTCTGTTTCCCTTATTACTAATACTATAGACATTCAGGATTTAATAGTAAATCACGAAAAATCTACAGTAATCTGCTGTGTGGGACTAGACAACACCAAAACAAACACCACAAAAGTGAGTCTGTATAGGTATACGATCTAGCAAGTTTGTATGTGAGTTGAAAGGACAGAACCCTTCAAGGTCTTTGTAGCGATATAGGTAGTAGGTAAGTTCAAAGTTCGAGTGTGGGGATGTGGGTTCAAATATAGGCAGTCAATGGGTCAATGGTTCAAGTTCAAGGCAACACAATATGGGTCAAACAATGGTCAAATAACAAGATCACAATGGCAAAGGTCAAATAACAACACAAGTCAATCAAAGGTCAAATAACACAATTTGTTCAATCAATATAGGGTGCTGAACCCAAAGGTAACAGACTTTGAATGTGATTTTAAGGTTTAGACGTTCTTGGAACTACAACTGGTATGGTCAAGCCGGATCCTTTATATCCGTAGAGAGACCTATATCACAGCCGTGTTGTCCACAGTACTAATCTACCTTTTCAACGCCAATCCTGAACCCTATTTATACTACTGTAAATAAGAAACTGTTAAACTTGAGAGTCCGACAAAATATAATAAAAGAAACTATTTAAATGTCCTTGTCCATGCTGTCACAAAGAGTGAAGACTGGTCCCAACAGACAAAGAGGTCAAGATTAGGTTTAGCTACAGACAACAGATAACACACCTGGTCCCAACAGACAAAGAGGTCAAGATGGGGAACCAGGTGTTGACAGGACTAGCTATATACAAGAAGGCTACGAGTTCAGGAATCAAGTGAGGCAGTGTGGCTGATGGAATCATAGAACAAAGAAGTGAAACAAGGTAACAACGGAATCACAGAACAACAAGGCAGTGACAGGCATCAGGAATGGAAGATCAAATGAAGTGTCATAGCAAGGAATTCTCCCAAGCTAAGGGATCTGATGGAATGAAATGCAAGACTGTGAATATGAAGAAATGGCAACATGTAAGAATGGAAATAAGTGCGCAAAAGGAAATAAAAGCCCCTAAGACCACTGTTCATGACACATGCGCTAGTACCAAAACTGGGTATAGTCCTACTCGATATAGTACTCGGTTCGTGTATAATACTACATTGTTTCAGAATATTCGCTTTCTATGTTGTAGTCGATCGTACTCGATCGCAACCGTTCAACTGTTCTTTACATTTGATTCTTTGGGTCACGATATTGGAACTTGTGGTCGCCCGTTCTACAGCTTTGAGTCCGAGTTATGATATTCTCGATCCCTGCAGTGTATCAGTAAGACGTCGATCCATTCTAGACTTCCAATATCTACAGCTTTTACCCTTCGATCAAGGTGGCAACTCTGTTGTACCCTTTATGTCGTCAATTATTGCCAATCTAGTGGATGTTTTACATGGGTAGGCGGTTATTATACACCTCCACAATCGGTCCTTCTAGATTTCCATCAATCACTATTTGCATGGTTACTCCTAGCCCAGACGTAGTCTGTGATCAGTAAGTAGTTCGTTATGTGGCGCTTTTTGTGGCAACTCGGCATCAAGCCGAAGGTTCGATTCCCGTCTGTAACATTTCCCCTTCCCTTAGGATCGTGACAATATATACAAGTCGAGCGTCCGATATGCTGTTCCTCCCGATATCGGTAGTTACCAACATCAGTCCCAAGTCATTATCGAAGGTTTTTACAATCTCGAGACTAGCATAGGCCATAATAACTTTGAATCAATAATAATCCGAAGTCATTTCACCATATCTAGCTTTAGTAGCTATATCGCACTTTGACTGACAGCTCAGGGCTCACTACAGTCCTTATATTCCCCTTATAAGATACAATATCGGCACTCGTAGTCACAATATTGATACTTAAATTGCGAGAATTTTCGCATGGCGTATTAACGGTATTGATTTTCTAGCGTATTAACGAGAGGAACTTTTCAATTTACGACATGCACAAGCACGAAATGTAATTGAACGCATATTTGGTGTATTCAAACATTGGTTTGGTCTCCTTGGACAAGCAACAGAGTATCCTGAGGACACACAATCAAAGTTTATTTGTGCATTTGCAGCCCTTCATAATTATATCTGCATCCACAAGCCTGATGATGTTTCACCTGTTGCTTACAGTGGTGATGGAGAGGGAAGACAACGGGAACAAGACATTCAGAGGATTTCATTGGGATCACATCCAATAGAGACTGGTGATTTGGGACATATCTCACCTGCTGAGAAACGGGAAGCTACTTTACGTAGAGACCAAATTGCCCAAGCAATGTGGGAACAGTATCAGGAGGTTTTAGCAGAACGAGCGTAGTAGCTAGAGATTGGTAAATAGACTAATTGGTCTGGTATAACTCTGCTTGTAGGTATTTAGAATGAAGCATCTTCTTTTTAGTAGAAAGGAATGTATCAGCAACCTCCTTCTTACGAGCAAACAATTGAAGAGCAAGCACATGCTCGTTGTCCGATAAATTCCCATCCTCCTCCAACAACTGAATGGCAGCCTGGCGTAAGGCTCAGCACGGATCCACCCGCGGATGACCTGTATCCGGACCTGCAGGTAATTGGGTTTCTAAAATTTAAACCTGTATCCGGCTGGTATTTTCCTATTGGTAACCCGGATCCGCGGATCCAACCTGCCGGTTACTTAAATTTCGGGTAACCCACAGGTACCTGCAGGTATATGGGGCTTTGAAAGAGATGTTCACAACATTTCTATCATACTAAGGCATACATTTATATATACTTGGATATAATCATTGTATGTACTGTTTGAAAGTGCTACAAAACAATTTAATAGAGCAGTATTAAGTTTTAATGTAGTTAATCTAGTGAGTTTGGACAAAATTTATTGTAAGTCAAGGTAGAGATTACAGATTGCAATAACTGATACACAACTTTGTAACTGATGTATGCCCACCTGTTTTTCATTTCTAGAAGTAATTGCAGAAACCTTGTTCTGATGAGTTATTCAGGATCTCAAATATTGTGGCACCACATATTGTAAAGGGAAGGATCAATAATAAAAATATCTTTGTAAAGCAGGTTTGTAGAGTGCATTGAATAGATCAAATTTCATTCCTAGGTCTTGTTCAGAAACTCATTTTTTAAAGATCTGTGAATAAAATACCTTGAAAACATACATATTTGGATGAATTTCTACATACTTAAGTATAAAATTGACTTTGTAATGATTGAATTCTTAGTGATATACAGTAAAAAACACTATTTATGTAGTACCCGGTACCTGCAGGTATTTGAATTTTTGGAAAAATCTAAACCTGTATCTGCAAAGTATCTGTATCTGCGGATCCGGATACTTATTGTATCTGGATCCGGCAGGTTTTCACACGGGTAACCTGGCCGGTAACCCGGCATTACCGGGATCCGTGCTGAGCCTTAGCCTGGCGACGCTCTGGAGTAGCAAAGCTCATTGTTGTCCCAGACATGGCTGTATCATCCTTCAATGCTGGAATAAGTTCACGAATAGCTTCCACAACATTGTCCGCAGCCTGATAAGAGCAGCGTGACTTGGGAGCACAAGAGATGGATACCATTGGCTCAGGTGATTCAGTATCAGCACGTTGGCGTTTCCGAGTAGGAGCAGGAGTTTGGATAGAGAAAGTAGGACCAGGAGACATGGGAGACATGGTGGTGGATGTGTCGACAATAGTACTAGAGGTATTCTAAAAGATCACGAGTCATTATGAAGTCATATAAGAGAACGAATGAATAATTTTACACACCGAATGCTGTACTTGAACCTCTCTATCACTTCTGACATCTTCATCCTCACCAGAGTCCAAAACCGTGCCGGAGTTATCAGGAGTGGCAGCTGCACTAGTTGCAGCGGTTGACGTTGGAGTTGGAATAGACTGACCGGCATGGAAAGCTCCCTTACCAGTAGCGATGACACCATTCAAAGATGTCGTCATACAACAGAAAGCTTGTTGTATGCCAACGACTATGAGTTGGGTGAGCCTAAAAAAGCGTGAGGATGAAAAGAACTTCATATTATAGAATACAAACCTCGAGGTAATCATCCCACACACTGTCCGTAGCAGTGACATGCTTTTTGATGGGATCCCAGCCCCATCCGGAGCCTTTGGTAACAAGACTATGGACAACCTTGAAGTTTTTTTTGAGCTACGATTGTGAAAGTAGATGTAAGCAATGTTGAAATTTACGAAGAAAAATGTACACATACTGTGCTATTCCAGTGTTCTTTGCACTGTTTCCCACTCTTGGACTTGTCAGGGAAGTCCTTCCTCATCCTGTCCTCGCAGCCAGTCCAGACAACCCCGGCCCATCCACTCTGAGACTGTTTTCCCTTCTCCTTCCAGGCCTTCAGCTCATCTACTAGTACTCAGTCCTCTTCATCTGTCCACTGAGCCCGAGAAGCCGTGTCGTCATTCTCCTTGTTTGATGCTTTGCTCTTCTTGGTACCAGCCATAGAGATAGAGGGAGAACAAAAGAAAAAACGAAAAAGTGTTGTTTACCATGTTCAAAAGCACCCGCATGTGAATGTGACATGCTTGTGCCTAAACAATAATATCGGCCAAACGCTAGGTATGGTTACCACGATCCCCTTAACCTGCCTGCAAGCGGTAGGTTGTGATTTTGGCAGGCAAGCGTCACCTAAGCATTGCCTAAGCCATGCGCCTGAACGGGCCCTAAGCTGCCTTAAATTTGACACAACGTGCTTTTGCTTATGATCATTAGCCAAGAGCGGGAAAGGCACAGTACGAAACTTAGGGAACCCTCAACAACGACTCCTCGTGCGCCTGGACACCACTGACGCTGTAGCTTGGAATTGCAAATCTCATTCTCCCAGCCGGCGATGTCATTGTCAAAGGGGAGGGGTTGGAAGATAGAGATGAATCCCGGACCCAGGTCCAGTAATGAAAGTGATCCTCATGCAATGTTTATACTGGTATTTACACCCCTATTGGGATAGTTCGCTACTTGAATTGTTATTACCTCTGTGTGCGTTGTGTTGAGAATGTATGGAAGGATGAAGCGTGATTCCGTTTTGGTCCGAATTGGGTGAACTCTTTGGAAAGGAGTACATGATTGTAAGTCTTGGGGAAAAGGAAAAAAAATGTGAACACAAGCAGCGAAATTGAACGTTCCAAAAATGCAATAGGTTCCCCAAGCGATGTGTTTGAAACCATGGGGGACGGCCCATATGAGAGCGAAGTTGAAGATCCAGTTGGAGGCTGTGGCTAGGTAGACGGCTTTGGCACGAATTTTGAGGGGGTACTATGTGTGGGTGGAGGTGGGGAGTGGAGGAGAGAGAGAAATGGATTAGTGCGGGAACGGGATATATATACAGAGAGAGGAGAGGGAAAACTTGTGATTTTAGCTGGGTAAGCCGTCCAGGAGATGGGACCCATAGTGACAGTGAAAGAGCAAACAAAGAGCTACGAGCAGACAATGATACCCTTAGTAGCAGATCGATGAGCCAGACATCTATTGAAAGCAAGTATTATGGTAAGTCAAACGGCCACTTTGTTGAAGGCAAGTGATATTGTTACTTACTCACATTATCAACGACACCCCAGTCTCCGAACCGAGCTTAGAGACCACCGACAAAGTACTAAAGGAAGAAACCCATGGGAAGAGTACCGAGGATCAACATGGGACGACGATTCCATTTGTCGATGTATGACGGTAAAACGCAGGGGAAACTCGCTATGAAGACACTAGCAGCTATGAGCGCAAAAACACACACACAACCACTCAACACAAACAACACAAAGGCTAGTTATGTCAAGCAAGTTAAACCAACGTAAGTTAGTTCGGGGGGTTCGGAGATAGGATCCTTTATCAAGTAACTTTAGAGTATACTGACAAGGTAGAGTATATCGAAATAAACTCTGATCTCTTTGAAACAGATTGATTCTTCAACAAATCACAAAGTCTGATTTTAAATAAAATCTGACACTGATCAAAATAGGTTCTCAAGAACGCAACGCTTGGTATAACAAACGAATTTTATTTGTGCCTAACTCTACAACACTCGGGGAAGTAGGATAAACGGAAAATTGCACTACTACGCACATGGGCACTAGCACTACGAGGTATGCGGAAATTATAGTATCAGTAGACTCAGAGATCTCAACTGCAAAGTGCTGTCACTAAGCCGACCGCCAAGAAACTCTAGTTTTGAAAAGCCCAGCCACCAGCAACGCTCTGCTGATTCGGAAAACTGTACTTTTCACCCTTACTAGTCAAGTCACTGTAGACAAGAACTAGGCAAAAGTATAAGAAGAATGAAACTTTATTAAGTGCAATCACAACACTGAGACTAGTACACAAGACGGAGATTAAATCTGACTTTGCAATACCGTCATCAGGAAAAGCACCCCTATCCATGGTTACCGAATGGGATCCGTACATATTCCTCAGTGGAGTCCATGGATATCAGTGGGATCCATGGGTATCCTCTGTGGTATCTGTAGGCTTCCATGGGAGCCATGGAATCCATAGAATCTATGGTTTACATGGGCTCCTGGGGGGATTCCTCTGTAAATTCCCCAGTGGATTACCCAGTGGACTCCCCGCTGGATTACCCGGTGAACGCAGCGGATGCCCACAGACTCCCACGGAGAGCTACGGATTCCCATGGATTCCCACGGATTCCCATGGATTCCCATGGATTCCCACGGATTCCCCCCACGGATTCCCATGGATTCCCACGGATAGCCACGGAGAGCCACGGATAGCTTTGGATAGCTTCATTGACACGGTGCTGGTGGTGGCACAGGTGACACACTCTCTCCCTAACTGGCTATTTGTGATGACTTGGTGCCAAGGTACACCCTGTCCCCATCTAGAGGGTCAGTTCAAATCCACTGGTGGTCATAGGGTCCTGGAGACGGTATAGCATTTTTCTGATTTACTTGATTTACTTGGGACAACTCACAATCAGAAATTTACTCCATCTCCTTCTTGGGAGCACTGATTCCCGCCATAACTATTTGTGTAAACTTGGTGTTAGTCAACCTTCTTTCATTTTTGGGATTCATGGGACCTGTCAGATCGCCATGCGTTTGGCAGTTTCTTCAACAGATGGCGACATGGCGATGAAGTGCAGACCTCAGGCTGTGGTAGATTCAATTGGTATATAAACAAAGTTATGGATTCACTTCACATAAACGGTTTGAAACGAATAGAGAGACTGATAGGGATTTACTAAAAATTTTTGACATTCCTTTGATACCCTGGCAGGCTTCTTGTCCCACAAATCCAAATTCTTTGCTGTTGACTTGGCAGCAAAGTCTGGTGTCAGCATACAGGTTTGGCAGATATCAGAAAGTGGAATAACTGCACCCATTGGTCGACCATTACTATCTGTACTTCTAGAGGTAGTGGGTAGACCATGAGTAGAACTAACGGTGGGTCGGGAAAACCATTCTACATATGCCAAATGTGTCCGGGGCCAGTACTGTGGAGCCTGCGTTAGGATTTGATAGTCATCGAGAACTTGTTCAGGAAGTCGAAAGATAACCCACAGAGTTCCAATCCGACAACGGGTTTGTTCATAAGGTCCTGAACTCACAAAAAATTTATTGACCAACATACGAACAAAAAAAGAGAAAAAAAAAGACCAAAATCGAAATTTTCATTGAAATCTCAATATTTCACCATTGGTTTTGCTTGTTTGGTGTTGCATATTGAGCAGACAGTTGAAATAAACTATCCATGAGCTGCTGAGCTCACAAAAAAATTTATTGACCAACATATGAACAGAAAACACAAAAAAAATCGGAATTTCCATTGATATCTCAATATGTCACCGTTGTTTTTGCTTGTTTGGTGTTCTATATTGAGCAGACAGCTGAAATAAACTGTCCATGAGCTGCCGAGCTCACAAAAAAATTTATTGACTGTCATATAAACAGAAAAACAGAAAAAACTCGAAATTTTATTAAAAAATGATAAGTGTGACAATTGTGATTGTCACGCAAAGGTGTGACGATGGCCATCGTCACACCCAACCGTCACACAGAGGTAGAATATTATGTCACATGAAAATCACGTGATTGGTCATGGTGCTCAAGTGATGATGTCATTTTGCAAAGTGAAAACGATAGGTGCTGCTGTTTTCACTTTGCAAAATGACGTCACTTTTTTGAGTTTTTTTTTTTGCGTTTTTTTTATGTGTTCAAGTTGACTTTACAATCAATAACAGATGTAGGGCCTGCTGGCATTGTTTCTCCTTCACAATAGCATTGTTCTTCGTATAAATCATCCTCTTATCTCAGTATCATATACAGTTCTTAGAATAATTCGAAGTGAACACCTTTATCTATTGTTGTAGCTTGTGTGACTAGTAAGAAACTAAATCCCCATTATGTTGTTTGATGTCCTCAATCACAGATGAAGATCCAGCATTTTCAGTGTTCATGTCATTGCTCTCAGATCTGTTCAACGTAGATGAAAGTAAGAAAAATCTCGTCGGTAATGTGTTGGCCTGCTGGGTAAATTTCAAGGTGTGCCCAAACGCGGTTGGGGTTCAATACCCCAGATTTTCGATGGTGAAATTTGGCGATCAGAGTTGCGGGTGAGATATTTATGAAGAGCTGAATATCACCCAGATGAACGAACGAGATTACTTAGATTGAATTCCAAAAAAGAGGTCAATATGAAGTGCGGAGAGCCCACCTTACAACTATTAAGACTCAAAACCCATCTGTACTCTACTCCATCTGAAGCTGTAAATGCTCGTTCTCTATAATGGGTGTGAGGAGATTGGATAAGATACACTGATGAGCAAAATCTCATAAGAATTCTCTATGATATATTATTACTTACAGGCACTTGTCCTTTCTCAAAAATTTCGCTGCCGCCACTTCCTTCCCATCGCCAAATCAAAAGGCGTTACACCTCCTTACTCTCCAGATGATTTGAGCAAGGTACACAAAAGGATCGGGCGTCACGGTCAACCCATCTCTGGGTTTATTGTCTGTCCCTTCTTCTACATTCTGAGTCAATGATCCATGGATTGTAGGACTTTCATTGTTAATGTCCGGAGAGAGAAACTTTGTGATCGTCGTAGTGCGACTAGGAAAATGAAAAGGTGTGTGAACTTTGTACACTTTTCTACCTAAGTAGTCGTAGTAAGTGTCATTGAGAATGGCCCTGTCTGTCTGATAGAGTCTCATCGACATAATTAGGGGTTATGTGATATGGGTTATTTGGAATATGCAAGTCGTTCAAGTTGGTGTCATTTATACAGCTTGAGATCTTGGACTGAATGGAGAACTACAGGATGGTTCGAATTTGGAGTAGATCTTTAACACAAAGACACGAAGGCATCGACTTGAACGGCACTGACACTGTATGATATAGAAAAAGCTGTGGGCGCAATATCATGCTAGCACTCCAGAACTGAACTGTCATGGTCATGTTTCTTTTCCTGATCGTATTGTTCCCCGCAAGTGACATATTACAATAGCGCTAGCTCGATTTTGAAAGCTCATATCCTATGTTTCCATAGCTTGCACGACTAGCCAGAAGAGAAGAAAATTGATAGATTACAGTCAAGTCCCACCACTTGAAATACCGTATGCAAACATCAGTCTGGGGTCTCGGTGGATATCGTCATCGATTTCAGTCGGAACGCTAACGATCTTCTTTTCCTAACCACTCTCAGACCTAATCCTCTTGACATAGGTCTCTGGATCCCGAGGTTTACTTTCATCTTTTTTCACCCAATAGCCTTCAAAATCAATATCTGTCGGAACAATGACATGTTTCTTCTTTGAGTCATCTTTGTTGTTGTCATCGTCGTCCCCAACTACAGACAAAGAAGACTCGGCATCTTCGATGTTGGTATCGGTATTAGTATTCTTATTGCGTCGATGTCGGGACCGCTTGACGTAGATGAAAGTGAGAAAGATCTCGTCAGCAATGTGATGGCCTGCCGGGTAGATTTCGAGGTGTGTCCGAACGGCTTTAGGGGTGAATATCCCAAGTTTTCGACGGTGGAACTTAGCGGCTGGAGTGGTGGGTGAGGTGTTCGTGAAGAGCTGGATATATGTCTGAATAAGTGAGTGGATTACCAGATGGAGCAGTGGTTCTACGACCAAGAATGTAAAGTCCGGAAAGCTCACCTCCAAGGTTGTAAGACCCAAGACCCATTTGTATTCTGCTCCATCTGAAGCTGTGAATACTCGTTCTCTGTAATGAATGTAGGGAAAATGAGTAGGATATGGTTATATGTAATGCGATGGTCTTTACTAGGCCAGAGCTGACAGAAAACAAAGCTGCCACTCATCATGTCCCCTTGGGTTTGTAAATGCCTTGTTTGAGCAAGCTCATACTCGTTTCATCCTCTCAAGCTTTGACTCAAGTTATGACGTCATTTTGCAAAGTGAAATCAGCAGGTGCTGCCGTTTTCACTTTGCAAAATGACGTCACTTTCTCAAGCTTCTTTGACACGTGATTTTATTCAGGCGGAGATTTAAAAACCTCGTGACCTTTGGTTCAAATTTCAACACTTCCATTGTCGCCTTCTTTCAACCAGTATTACAACTATCCATGGGTATGTTTGAGCCTCTTCCCCCATTTCCTTATAGGCTTATGTAGCTTCTAGGAGTCATTCACCACGGAATGCAAGCGGTAAGTGCAACACCATCTCTGTCTTCATGACATTCACGACCTGGGACCTGTCTAACATTTGTCTTGTTTGACTCAGCGTACACACATCATCTATACAGGTATGCCACATGTCTGTCTATCTTTTTTTTCAACGATAGTTGTGGAGCTGACATCATGCATAGTTTTTCCTCTAGATCCAATGGGCCGTTCTCTGTGACCTGGAGTGCCACACCTCAACTTCAAAGCGCTGCCTGTTATACAGAGTTATTTGTGGGTAGCTCTGGTGCCTTTTATGGTATGTTTTGATTGCTGTATAATTTGATGTTACTCAAAATGTGCATTTGAACAGGTGTAATGTCAATGATTTCAATATGAGTTAGTACGTATATTATTCATTACTACTTTGTTCTTGTGTCTGACTCTACTTTCATTCAGGCAGAAGTGTATAGATGAGGCGGTGTAATTTTGGTCAATTCTTTTTGTAAAAATGATTGTCATGTAGTGTAGCATACTCAGCATGTATTTTAGAATAGTTATTATACAGGGAATTGCCATTACCATAGCTGCGTGTTTGACCAACTATTCATGAGTATCAGATGAGTATCCACAGCTCTCCATAGAAATCCATGGGCATCCACAGCTCTCCATAGGAATCCATGGGCATCCACAGCTCTCCGAGGGAATCCATGGCATCCAGCTCTCCGTGGGAATCCATGGGCATCCACAGCTCTCCGTGGGAATCCGTGGGCATCCACAGCTCTCCGTGGGAATCCGTGGGCATCCACAGCTCTCCGTGGGAATCCATGGGCATCCACAGCTCTCCATGGGAATCCGTGGGCATCCATAGGAAACTTTAGGAGCCAAAGATTTGTAGACGACATCCCACAGTATCCATGGCATCCATGGTTCCCATGGTTCTCATGTAATCCATGTAATCCATGTAAACTTATGGAATCTTTCAGCATCCATTGGAATATGGTGGACTCTGTCAGGGATCCTAGGATAGGGGGGGTATTTCCTGATGGTGGACGTTTATACTGCTATCAACTGTAGACCACAGTGTCCCCGAGCGCTGTCACACTTAAATTGTGCTATCTGGTGAGTAATCTGAATTTCTGGTATATACATACAGGCCTTTTATACTACGAGGAGAGAGATAGTCACAAGAAAAATACAGAAACAGTAGACAGTAGAGAGATCGAGAGATATACATTTTTCTTTTACTTTATATGGTAATTTGGGAGGCAAAACAAAAATAAAACTAAAGTCCGATTTTTAACATATGTGCGTTCAAGTCCATATTCATATGTAAAATATTAGGTTAAGTTGGATCAACCTTTTGGATCGGATTTTGCTACGTGTCGGTGTTGAACCGGCCCTAGCTATCCGCTACTATCGTATGACTCCACCCATGATAAAGCACCATTTTTCCGTGTATCCGGTATGACTCCATCGGATCACTTCAAAATCAGTCCTTATGATTGGCTAGTTGATGCCTCCACGCATCCGTTTTCTACGTGTCTATCTTTTCCTCCTACCTGTCCAGTGTTTATCAGCCACAGATGCAAAATTACTGCTCCTGTTCCTGTCGGATTTTACTGTATCCGCTGTCAGCACTTCCCGTGAATGCCTTTAGTTACCAATTAGACCTAGACGTTGGTCCGGTCAGATGGCAATAGCTATCCGTCAATCTGTTATGTCCGATTTAAGCCTGTAAGCTCTTTCTCGCTGAGTCCGATATTGGACCTTGTAGCTGACAAGCCCGACGTTCAAGTTTTCCTCCTTCCCGTGGATATAACTAGAGTTATCCTATAGCTAGTAAGATCTGACTGTATCTTAATAGGCTTTGTGCAACATATTATTGAACAGATGCATACCCGTCAACATAGGACACAGTAGCTTGATAGATTTGTTAATCCTACCGCAGCCACAATTCCCTGGTTGAATAAGTACGACTTGGGTAAGGTCAGATTTTATCTGTGCACCTCTATAGGACTTTCGCTACTTAGTAAATATACTAAGCTCCAGTACATATAGCTCTAGTTTTTGGTTAACAGCTTGGGAACAGCTATAACCCTCAGTTTCCCTTAGTATCCAGGCTCAAAACTATGTTATTAACATAATTAATATCGGATTTCAAGCCTAGAACCGCAAAAATGGCTCGTCAACAGGAATGGTCACGGCCATGTTGAGGACGTACTGGACAGGCTGTCAATTGCATCGGTCAAACAAGGTGAAAGTGAATGGTGTCTGTCGAGAACGGCCACTCCATAGTGCTGAGACATGCTGGGAGCCACTCAGGTCACACAACAAGAGACAAGGACAAGAGAAGTAATAGATAAAAGTGAAGTGAGACTGCTACCTAGGTCAATACAGTGCTGGAAAGTGATCAAACAGTGTAGACAGAAGTGAACAGGCTGGGGAGCTACCTACAACAGTGACAAGTACATATAACAGCGAGATCAAGGGAATGTCCATGAATACTACTAAATAGCTATAGAGTCTGTGCACCAGAAGATCAGGAAGCATGGAAGATCAGAAGTACAGAAGATCAAGAAGCTGCTGATGGTGAGGAATGATGGAAAGTACTGATGGAAGCTAATGATGGAAAGTACTGATGGAATATCAGGAAGCTGATGGTGTATATGGTGACATGATGACATGGTGTAGACAGGTGTGAGAAAGGGAAAGGAAGAGTCCGACGATTCATGACAGTGTCATCAAGCAAGAAAATAAGCTAAAAATCCTCACAGCAGCAATGAGGTTGCTGCGGGTACCTGCCAAACCAGTTCCATCACAGCCTTTTCCATCAATACTCTGTCTCCGTGATACCTTACCTTCCATATCCCTTGTTCTCTACAGTATAAGTACTCACAGACATTGTAGGTAGTTCCCCAGTCCGTTCACTTCGTCTCTACACCGTACGATCACCTACGCTGTATCGAGCCTAGTCAGCTCACTCAACTACTTTTCTCTATATTTCTATCTATCTTTTCTCTCTCTCTCGTCTTGTCTTGTGTGACTTGAGTGGCGCCCTCATTGAGAGTGATCGTTCCCGACACTTGAACGGACTCTTCTTACACTCACCTCACACCCAACCTGGCTAAA
>ML179949.1:0-32450 GCA_004369135.1 Dendrothele bispora CBS 962.96 | reverse complement strand
GTTACTCTTTCAGAATAGCTCATGACATGATCTATGATGCTCGCATACATATTCTTATACGTATCAGGTTCCGTCCATCCATTCCTTTCTTTTCCCATATAGAAAGCAGGGCCTTAGGTACACATACTTCAACATAAACTAGGAATTAGGACTGAAATTCTTTAGATTAGCAAGTTGGTTGGTCTTTCTTTCTTTTTTTGGTCCCTCCTCTCTTCTTCTGACACTTCTCAACGTTCATACCATTACCTAAACTCCTATCTAGCATCTGCATCTGCATCTGCGTCTGCTCCTTACCAGTGATTTTTTCCCAAAAACCTTAACCCATTTACGCAGAACACATACATGTTTAACCTAATCCTTTACTTTGCAAGCCGTTCTGTACTTGACACGCATACATACGCATGCTTTTAATGCCACACCTCCCTAATTTCCCTTCTTTTTTTTCTCTTTTTCCTTTATTTTCGGGATACCCTATGCTGTTTTCTCTTTTTTGAGCGTATATGGGTCTTTTTCTTAGAGAGAGAGAGATGCGGACGTGGGCACTGAAAGACGCCTCCTCCTAAGGTTCCGGGGCGTAGTGAAGGGTTTGTGGTGAGGAGGAAGAAGAGAGGTAGGAGAGGTGGAACAGGGAGGGGTGAGAAGCGTATGAGGTTTGTGGATGTGGAGGGGGGTTGGGGGTTTGAGAGGCCGTTTGTGAGGGGTCGGGTGGGTAGGGGGGGTGGAGGAGGGAGTTGTGGGAGGTGAGGAAGAGGGGTGAGGGGTTTTAGGATTGGAAGGGTTAGCATTGGCCTAGGTTGGTCGGGAAGTGTTTGGGGGGTTTGGCGGGGGTTTGTGGGTTCCGCGTAAGTGTTATTTTTTGGCTGGGTAGTGAAGGCCTATGGAAAGGACAGGCTAGAGGCGACGGGCACGATGCATAAGAGCGTGAAACTGCTTCAACCTCTCCCTCTGCAAACTCTCCAGATCCTAACATGTCCTCCAAAGATGCCCCAACACCACGCTCTCCCTCCACATTCCCTCTGCCACCCACTCCTTCTAAAGCATAAGCATCTGATCCGCAACCTCAACTGCCAGCTCCCTCCACGTCCGCCACTCCCGAAACTACAGATCCTTTGGCTCCGCAAGCTACATCTAACCCGCTGGCACGACAAAAACACTCCCCCCTTACTTCAACCTCACACCCAAACAACAAGTCCTCCAGCGTCCCACGTCTTCTCCCCACCCGGTCCTTGTTCCTTCGCCCTCTTTTTCTCTCTCTCCCTAATAATCGACGACGCCTGTGTGTGCTTGTTCTGTTACTACCTTCGTTTTTTTTTTTTTTTTCTTTCTTTCCTTTTCTTGGTATGCCGTAGGCAGAACACTATCTTGACTCCTATTATGAACAGGTGAAGAAGGAAGAGGAATTTCAGCTTGCTAGACACCTTCCCAACCCTCACCTAACTCTCAAAAAAATACTCGCCAAATATGTTTTTGCCTTCGTTTTCACTAATAGCTCAATCCTCATTTCTCACAACTCCCTTTCTCAGCCTTCTTCCTTTCCTTTTGCTAACTCTTTCAGTCTCCCCCTCCGTCACTTGTTTCTTTTTTGCATTGTCTCTGCATGAAGTACTAAAGCAGTTGTGGCTTTAGAAAGGAGGTAACGAGCCGCCTCTCATTGTAGCAGAACCGCAACCGCTGCAAGGTAAAAGCCCGAGAATCCTTGGATCTCACCACTACCTATTGCACAATCCCGAGCAATATAGAACCTCTCTGTTTCGCTTTTTTCGCTTTTTTTTTCCCACTACCTTCCCTCTTCGCAAATTGTCTTGTACGTTTTTTCCGCTCCACCTATTCTTATTGGCTGCTTTGCTGGTTTTCGGTTTTGTGTTTTTGGCGGTTTTTGTGAGCGTAGTTTTCCCTGTGCGCATGGAGTTGTGGTAGCGTAGTAGGTAGGAGAGGAGTTGGGTGCGGGGTCGGAAGAATTAGAGGAGGAAGTTGAGCAGGTTGCGGAAAACGACAAGGAGGCAATCTAATGGATGCACCGGCCCAAGCCCGAAGGTCAAGCCCAGATCAAACATACCCTCGAACAGCTTGCCTCGCCCCAACTCTCCAAGACGCCCACCTCATTCTTCCCGCCCCTAACCCTAACCCTAACCCTAACCGCCTCGGCAACGACAACACTCTTCCCACCCAACAACCCTCTCCCCAACCTCTCCCATGGTCACCTCCACCACCACCTAAGCCATCATCTGTAAAAGAGAGATCAGAAAGAGATAAATTGGAAAAAAAGAACCAAACCTGATCAAGCCAAAAACCCAAATATGGTGCCACGAGATTCGCATACACACTTTCCTCTTTGACCTCCTTCTCCTTCCCCTTGTTGTTCCTCCTCCTTCCTTTTTTAGACAGTGCAGTGGGATAACGCACGTTCGTCCAGTCCGTGCTCGTTCTTGGGAGTATCGATAGACTAGCCATGGTTGTATAGTTTCATTGAATAATAATGGCGCGTGCGTCAGGTGAGTCCGCTAGTACACAAACGTTCCTCCGAATCATTCGGACGAGTATGCCACGGGATCCGAAGCAAAATTAAATCGCGGAAACTTGCCGTTTTTTTTGATTGCCGCGCACTTTTTATGTCATTTTTGACCTCCGCAACGCACTTTCAGCGTGACATGTGACATGTCAAAAATCGCAACTCTAGCTCATTCGCAAACTTGTTCAGGTAGTAAACCTTTTTGGCTCATGGGTATATGTTAGTACACGGCATATTTCGAAATCGGGACTGTATATGTTAGACATATGCCATTTTCCTTAAATAACAACATTTTCCATACTCGGGCATATGTCTACCTAGTTTTTTTTGCAGGTTTGTGGATAATATTGTCTCTTTTGCTTGGCTACATACTATGAGACCTTCATATGATGCAGTAGGTAGTTTCCCTGTCTACCTCACAGTTATTATGATTTACAATAGCCATATGCATGTAAGAAATTGAAGATTCAGCACCATCTTAGTGACTGCCACTAAATTATTATTTAACAATAGCTTTGTGGACATGAGATAATGGTTGACTATTATAATCTAAGTAGACTGTCTCTAGGTCAATGTGCAAAGTACAGAACTTTCTTTATTCTTTTTTAACTGTACTCACAAGCTTAGAGTAGTCTGTAAGACAAGGATACAAGATACATAGCTACTACACAAGAGGGTATCCTTTATTTAATTGGGTATCACTTATGCACATGAGTGTGTGCAAAAAATGCAATGAACAGATGAGTGCAATCACCAGCATTTTTTCTTCTGCACTTTGCACTCATGCACATAAGTGATACCTAATAAAGTAAAGGACCCTTTTTTAGTAGCTATGTATCTGTTTCTTACAGACTAACAATCTGTCTGAGCTTGTGAGTACATAGTTAAAAAAATGAAGAAAGTTCTTCTGTACTTTGCACATTGACTCCTAGAGACAGAGTCTACTTAAATATAATAGTCAACCTTGAGTCAACCATTATTTCATACCCACAAAAGTATTGTTAAGTAATGATATACTAATGGCAGTCATTAAGATAGTGCCAAATCTGTTTTTCTTACATGCATATGGCTAGTACAAATTTATAATTGTGAGGTAGAGAGGAACAGTATCTGCTGCATCATATGAAGGTCTCATAGTATGTAGCTAAGCAAAACAGACACTAATATCACTCACAAACCTGTGTAGACATATGCTAAAGGTCTGGAAAAATGTTGCTATGTAAGGGAAATGGCGTATATCTATATACATTCCCGATTTGGACATATGCCGTGTACTAACATATACCCACGAGCCAAAAAGTTTGCGAATGAGCTAGAGTTGCGATTTTCGACATGTCACATGTCACGCTGAAAGTGCGTTGCGGAGGTCAAAAATGACATAAAAGTGCGCGGCAATCAAAAATAACGGCAAGTTTCCGCGATTTAATTTTGCTTCGGATCCCGTGGCATAGACGAGAAACGTTTCTGAAAAGCATGATCACATCTGCTTCGCGCGTCGAACCTCCCTCCTCCTTAGGCTTTTGTCCTCGGGTTCCGTCACTAGTACTGACAAACGTACAGCTTACATACTTGTCCTTTGAGCAGTTGGACAGTGGACCTCCTCGCTACTTTTGACGCCGGCCCATCGACGTCGTGCCGCAGTCTGATTATTATACTGATTGGACCTCAGCCGGCTGTACATACTACATAGGGGAGACGCGAGTGAGTGAGTGGAAGCGATACTTTATCCATAGAGGCTTAGGTATATATGTAGTTTCGACGGAGTCTGAGTCCTGGAAAGTCTTGAAGTCGATAGAGAAAATAAAAACCTGCGGAAATTTGAAAAGGCGTTAGAGCGGTGAACAGAGATCGGATTTCGATACATGCGCGACGCGTCGGGGTGCGGATTGAGCGAGTAAGTACTCAAGCTCGTCGTGGCGTACAGTCTTGATTACTGATTGGACCTCCGGCTGTACAACTAACTAACTAGGAGAGACGCGAACGAGTGAGTGGAAGCGATACTTTATCCAAAGTAGAGGTATTTATTTTCGACGGGATCCTGAGAAGTCTTCGAAGTCTCTAGAAAAGAGAAAACCTATGGGAAAAGGCGTACTTAAAGGGATGAGCAGAAATCATTGAATTTCGATAAATGCGCGACACGGGGTAGTAGGTACGGATTGAGCGAGACGGTCGAAGAGAAACTACTTAGTTACCATTTTACTAAAAAAAATTCGCCGCGCCTTATTGAAAAGGGCAATGTTATGTACCGGGCGTCCTGTTTTTTAAGATGCAGTGTTAAGATGCGCATCTTGATGCATCTTATACGCATCTTAAATGCATCTTAAATTCGATGTGGCTGTGCAAAATGCATCTTAACTTCGTTGTGGCTGTGTAATACCGCTATTAATACTGTATTAATAAGTACTGTACGATTTCTCAACAATGCTCATGGGTCATGGGCCCTTTGAGAATAACAACAAGTCGCCGTGATCACACTGTCATGATGCAAATTATTGTACTGAAAATCTCTGAAAATGGTAAGTTTTCAATGAATTTATTAAAAATTCTCTTGTCATGCTGTCCTAGGCCAAATTATTGAGTGAACACTTTGTTTACAAGTCGCAACCCATATCAAAATGGTACATTGCTACAAGGTTCTGGTTTGTCTTGAAATTATTTGAACTATAGTAAATGGGATCTATTGAGAATATAGGACAAAATAATGAATGGCGAGTGTGTTTCTAAAGCCATTATCAATTCTGGTGGATACACAAAACACTTCAGTAGTCTGATGTATATTAATATGTCCAGAGATATGGTCACCTTCTTGATTATCCATTATAATGTGTTATGTTAATATTTTTTATTGCTTGAAATACTTCACTATCATCAATCTCATTAGATTTCTTTGAATAAACATTTGAGTGTAAGTATTGGATGTGTTTTGTAAGGTATTTTGGAATATTCTAGATGCACCTTGACACACCTTGAAAGCATCTCAAAAGCATCTTAAAAGCATCTTAAAAGCATCTTAAGTGCATCTTAAAAGCATCTTAAGTGCATCTTAAAGCATCTTGAGGGCATATTAAAAGCATGTTAAATGCACATCTCAATTGCATCTTCAGTCCATTATGGCACATCTTTAATACAATTTCAACAATGCCTTGACAAATTCAAACTACTTTTTTGTTATATACACAAAGTTATTGAGAAATATCTCTCAATAAACTCTTTCAAGTTCATCTTTCTCTTTTGTCCCTTTGAAATAGGCCGTGGCTTTGGTCGCTCAGTGGGCCTTGTTTCAGTTACTTTATTGCTTTTGGTGAATGCATTGAGTGGCCGGATTTTCACCTTCTAAATCAACTCAACAGCACAGTTAAAAAATCTGAAATTTGGTACAGAGGACAGTCAAATGATATAGATTATGTATATGTAATTATTTCAATATTCACCAAGTTTTTTCATGGTATTTACACAAAAACATAGTTGAAAATGGAAAACACATGTATTATACTTTTATCTGACGGATTCATTTTGCGAGTTTCTCTAGAATCATTTTTTACATTGGTATAGGGTAGGAACCATGTCTAATGACCATCAATGTAATAAGAATACTGGTGGGATATGTCAGGAATGCATCTTGAGTGCATCTTAAATGCATTTTAAATGCATCTCATGTGCATCTTGAGTGCATCTTGACACGCATCTTAAATTCCTATATGCCCTTATGTACCTTGATATGACAAGTTACGGTATATGTTAAACAGATAAATGTCTGTCTTTTATTTATCTCCCAACTAATTGACACTTTGCTTCAACGAGTATTTCTTTTCAATGTTTCAAGAACCGTCCGAATTCTAGCTGATGAACTCAGATAGCACTTGGATGGGCGCGTTGGTCAAACACCCCCAAGAGTACTCACCACTCCATCGTTCCGAATTTCAAGTAGGAAGTACTCATCTGACCTCAGTCTAGGTTTTTATCTTTAGAAGAGGTGTTAATGAACTTGAGACGACAGATTTAATAATTACCGCGTAATCAAGAAAACTTCAGACATCGCTTCGAATTCCTCTAAGAAGTAGTTGACCACGCCCTACATAAGTTCATTGTAGTTTTCCGTGTCAGAGAGGCAGAATAAGCATGGTACTCGTCGTGTATAAATGCGTATCAATTGGGTATATTATCTATGTACTACCTCCCCTCCACCATACATACATAGCTTGGTATAATCGATACGGTACCATACATCCAGGCAACCATACATCCAGGCATTTCGTTTGCGATCAAATCCGGAAAAAAAAAAGAAGGAAAAGAGCTGCGTTGATTTCATTTACCCCTACAAAGTCGAGTCTTTTTTTACAACTTGAAGCCAAATTCGGAAAAAAAAAGGAAAAGTGATTCGTCGATTTACCCTTACAAAGTCGAATCTTTTTTGGAACTTGAAGATGCCTAAATAATTGATAGTCAACAAACGGTAAGAGCGGGACCAAGGGTTTAACTTACATCGTCATGATCTATTATGGTTTCCGTATTGATGACAATCCCTGCTTCGATATCTTGACGGGTCCTTGTCACATTTGTCGTTCGGAATTGCGAGAGGTCATATGCCGGAGCATGGCCCTCAATCGGAGCTGCGCGGTCAGATTCGGAGTAGTGTCCGCCTAGACCCATCTGCTTGTGTTGCGCACGAGCGTTGAGGTTAGCAAGGAGGACATTCGAGTATCTAGATTGCAGTATGTTAGAAGGTGCTCATCGGGAATAAGGATCTGCATAAAAACGGGGAACTGACAGTTTTCCAAGCAAGAAGGCTGGAGCGTTATAGTAAGCGTCGGAATTTGAGGATGTTACGAAGAGGGCCAAGTTTATTGTAGCTACAATCGCAGTCACAGCGCCAGTGTGAATGGCGTTGCGAACAAGTTTTGACAACATGCTCTCTGTGTTCTTGGAGAATGATTTGGTTTTGGCGGCCATGAGCTACATGGTAGGGTTGTGGATGTAAGCTTGACTTGATAAAACGCTATTCCCTCGAAACTACTTACCAGATAAACCATACAGAGTGCAATGATAATATCAGCGACGAAGTTGCCAACAAGCCATAACTAAGAAAGATTGATTGTTTCGGTTAGCGGATACGATTCCGAGTCAATGAATCAATGAACCACTCACTGTGAAGCCCGGCTTCAAGGCGGGAAGCATTTGCATTTCACCACCGCCAGCAAAAAACTGTGATACAAAAGCATATTAGATTCGTGCGATAGTGGTTTTTGAAAAGGCGACAAACCCGAACGGTTGCTAAAAAGGTAATGGTCAGTACAAGCGAAAGGCTCCTAGTGTAGACAAAAATACTGCTCACCAATCAGTGCGGAGAGAGCTTGCGTCCAAGCAACCTGTTACGAAGATTAAGTATCAATGAAACGTATATTTGAGAACAAGACACGGGTCCCTACCATCACGATCGCAATTGGGAATACCCTAAACCACTTTTTCTCTCCGCTGAGGTGCCATATACGCCTGTAATGTGCATAAGATCAGTGACAGGTAATCGTTTCTTCACAGGGACTATCACTTGCCATGCAAAAAACATCTGTACTATCCCAGAAACTGCCCAATAATATGTCAGCCTAGTCGGCGGGGAGAACAGAATGAATGCTTACTGATAGGATTGACGACAGTCAACGACAACGCTGTCTTGGGAGGGAGCATGAGAATACTTGGGTCGCCCCAGGACCTGACTAGAGTTTTCCAACTAAAGTCTGTAGCTAATGCTGTTTGCGCCAGGTCGCAAGCGAACAGGAGAGCGACTAAATGACGGTTCAGTGGCTGCCAAGATAGGATATGACTTCGGGTGGGTTACACACCTGTAAACTTGATTACCGCTCGATCCTTCGAGCAAGTCAAATAGTAATTGTAAAGCTGAACCACCAGGGAGCCCAGAAGCATCCTGAAAGAAAAACGTGATTATTCAAAAGCAAATGGATCACGATTTAAATTGAACGTACCAGTTGAGAATAGTCCCCACATACTGCAAACATACGGAGAATTAGTGAATCAATGCGTTACTCGATGTTATAATGTACGAACAATAGGACCAGTGCTGTGTTTGTTTTATCAGGTTAGTAAAATCTCGATATTCAAGGGGGATGGACTCGTACAATTGGATTTGTTGAGGTGGGATAGCGGACATCGTACAGCAACGAATGAGTGTGAGTCAGGGAAATGAGCCTGGATCCAATTAACGTTGAGGGCCCGGTTTATATAGGACTGATTATGCAGTCGAGACCCTTCGACATGATCTTAAACAAAACCGTAGGAGACTAGTGTGAGATTAAGCATTAAACGAGGAGGTAGTCCAGACGGACACTCGACATGATCTCCAACCGCAGGAGACAATATTTTCGTCATAAATCAGGAGTTACCCTGAGACATTTCAGAGCGGCGAAGGATCATATAGAACTCGTCGTGTCTCAGACATACGATATTTACATCTTTATGGAATTTTCTCAGTTGGGAGGGTTGTCTCAAAAGATCATTAAGCCGCCAAGAGAGTAGTTTGATCAGGGATCATCTCCCTTAATCCTCTTTTGGTGTGATCTTCAAGCAACGACCACCTACTTAACGTTTCCGGTTCAGAGGTATGTATACCGTGATAAAAGGATAGGAGGGTGTTCTTTTGATTAAAAAAAAACATTCTGGTAGCTGGGCTGATTATGGCAGTGACACCGGCGGCACCTCCCGTTCTGTAAGTTTTCGGGGGTTCCGATCGTAAAAGACTTTCTAGGAGACTGTATAACGGATCGATTCAGATTTGAATGAGATGAGTTCAAGCAGAAAAGAAGAATTAAAATTCGAAAAGGTACATTTACCACATATCCGGCGGGCAAGGAGCTTTTTGAATTCTTTGCAAGGGAAGACAGATATGACGATCATCGACGTAAACGCAGTTGCCGTCGGTTTTGTTGTCACGAAAATGTCAAAATGTGATAGAACATAGGAGGATCAGGAGGAGGAATCGGCAACAGGGACCCAATCAGGATACAGCCGATCAATCTGGGACCACGATCAAGCCCGAGTTGTCCATACATCGAGACTGGATTGAAGCGAACCGCAATGCTAAACGACCAAGATGGGACTCATGGGCAAGGGAGAAAGTGATAGATCAGGAGTACATGATGTAGGGAGGAACATAGACTCTGCGAGCAGTAAATAGTATGTTCAAACTTATATATACGCCTACGAGAACTTGCTCGTCAAAGATGGCTCGAATTACTACGTAGGTCTCTAAACTTGAAGTCGCTGAGTGTGCCGAAATCGACCGCCAAGTGCCAACCCCATTTAGATCGTGATCTCACCGGTTATTCGGCAACAGTTGACAGCCGTTGCATGGATTGGCCACGTACTTGGCACAGCCACGTCACCCTCAAGTCTAGTAAGGACGAGTCCTTCGTAAACTCAAAATACTGACTGAAACGACATGAAGGAATAGGGCCGTCGCTTTGCGCGGCAGGTACGAGGCCGTAAAACTGATCCCACGTGCCAGTCAAGTACAAATTTCCGGGAAAACGGTGCGGCAACATCGGCATGACCTAACATACCAAATGGGTTTGCCCACGACCAGCCAGCCGACCGAAGATCAGTAAGGACGAGTCCTCATAAATTCGGCCTCGTAACCTGACAGTAATAAGGTCAAGTAGGCCACCGCAAGTGTGGCAAGTTACAAGCCTGTCCATTCTGATTTAGCTGTTTACTGGGTTGGGAAAATCAAAGGCTTCTGATCCAAGCAGGACCACATTGGTGATGGAGACAAAAAGTTTCATGTACTGTAGTATTACAACTATACTAGATTCACATAAGGCATAATGCACCCCCCTGGAACTTCAATCACTTTACAAATCATAATTCATCGCAGATACCATTAGATGACTTTCTACTTGGTGTTTGAATATCTATTGACAATTTTCAAATGATTTTATATGACATCCTTTTGACATCTTTCTTTTCAACATTTATGGAAAACCAGTCCACAGACATCGATGTTAGTAAGAGCTAAAGCTGCAGGGTGTCAAAAACAACCATTGACTGTTGATGATGCTTTGGCATCTCTCAACTGATACTCAACCCTTGGTTGAAGGGCTTTTTTGATGACTACTGTGGCAGAAACTGACAAAACAACAAATGATTTTCTGATCCCCTAGTCTGGAAAAAAAAAATCAGGGATTTCCGAGGTCACTCAAGACTCAAGTTGAACCTAATATATCAGACTACTGACTGAAAGGTGAAAACAGCACACAATACCCAGTCAGGAAAACAGCATAACAGACTCGAGATTTCCTTATTGTCTAGATACTAATTTAACAGATAATGTAATGTGTTCACTGTTCACATGATACATCACTGTTAAATAGTCAAAATCAAGTTTTGACAGGTCTTTCTTTGTACATTTAAATAAAAGGCATTGTATATATTTGTAGCAGTAGCTGAGAAAGGGAGTGGTGGAATGGTAAGCTATAAGAAAATATTTTGAAAAAAAGAAATACAATGCTTAAATTGAAAAGATCTTATAAGAGATTAACAATGAAAAACAAAAAATGATCCACTAAGGCTATAAATACAGCCATCTTCTGCATCACTCAAAAGTCTTTTACACTTTGGATGCACTGGCATTTGACAAAAGTTGAACAACTTTCTTGTGTCTGCAATTTTTGGCAGCCTGAAGTGCACTTCCGTGTTTACCACCCTGAGCATTTACATCTGCACCTGCATCTAGCAACAGCTTCACAACACTCTGGTTGTCCTGCCATGAAGCAGCAGCACCCTGAAGTGCATTTCCATATTCACCACCATGAGCATTCACATTTGCACCAGCATTCAGCAGGAGCTGAACAACAGCTTGATGTCTCCTATATGAAGCAGCCTGAAGTGCATTTCCATATTTGCCTCCTTGAGCATTCACATTTGCACCTGTATCCAACAGGAGTTGAATAATATGTTGATTTCCCCAATATGAGGCACCTTGGAGTGCATTTCCATATTCACCACCTTGGGCATTCACATCTGCACCTGCACCCAGAAGGACTTGAATAGTATTTGTACTTTCCCATTGATTTACCTGAATGGAGGCAGCCTGGAGTGCATTTCCATATGGACCTTGAGCATTCACATCTGCACCTGCATCCAGCAGAAGTTGAATGATATCTTGATGTCTCTGATATGCAGCAGCCTGGAGTGCATTTCCATATGGACCACCTTGAGCATTCACATCTGCACCTGCATTCAGCAGAAGTTGAATGATATCTTGATGTCCCTGATATGCAGCAGCCTGGAGTGCATTTCCATATTTACCACCTTGAGCATTTACATCTGCACCTGCATTCAGCAGGAGCTGAACAATGTCTTGGTCTCTGCTAGTATGTGAAGCAGCCTGGAGTGCATTTCCAAATTCACCACCTTGGGCATTCACATTTGCACCTGCATCCAGCAAAAGCTGAACAACATCTTTATATCTCTTATATGAAGCAGCTTGGAGTGCATTTCCATATTTACCACCTTGAGCATTCACATCTGCACCTGCATCCAGCAGAAACTGAACAATATCTTTACATCCCCAATATAATGCAGTCTGTAGTGCATTGCCATAGTCATCATTTTGGGCATTCACATCTGCACCTGCACCAAGCAGAAGTTGAACAATATCCTGGTGCCCCTCATACAAGGCAGCCTGCAGTGCATTTCCATAAACACTATCTTGAAAATTCACATCTACACCTGCCTTCAGCAAGAGTTGAACAATATATTCATGTCCCCGATATGAAGCAGCCTGTAGGGCATTTCCATATTTCCCACCTTGAGCTTTTACATCTGCACCTGCATCAAGCAGAAGTTGAACAATTTCCTTATGCCCCCAGTATGAGGCAGCCTGAAGTGCATTTCCATGTTCACCACCTTGTGCATTCACATCTGCACCTGCATCTAACAGGAGTTCAACAATACCTTGGTTTCCCTGAACGGAGGCAGCTTGGAGTGCATTTCCATATTCACCACCCTGGGCATTCACATCAAATTTCTGACTCAAGAGTATGGAAACAATTTGGTTCATATTCATAATACATGCATAATACAATGGTTGTTGAATGTTTGATTGGGTTTGTGGGAACCTGTAGAATTTAATGTCTGACTGATATAGCCTCAACCAGTTGAGATAGGCTCCAGCCTCATAATCCAGTAAACATAATATATTATCTACAGTTTTCAATTCATCTACCAAGCTAATATGCTGTCCCCAAAACTTAGCTGCATATATTGCCAATGGATAATCACCTAAACTTATAGGTCTATGTACATCTGCTCCACAGTGAAGCAAATAACCAACACAGGATTGCCCAATGAAATCATGAGCCAACTGATCATTCATAAAAGTCATTTTTTGGACTAGATATTCCTTTACAGAGGGATGTGCCAGCTGTAATTCATTTTGACTTGGACCCCACCAAGAGTTTCTCGCAGTTACAAGTGTTGATCCCAAGATTGTATTAATTGCAGTCTCTACATTCTCTGTGCGATTTCTCTCTGAAAATGTATGTGTTTCAGGATCAATCGCTACAATATCTTGTGCCATTTCAATAGTCACTGGTGTAAAGGCAAATAGAATCCATTGCAACAAAGATTTCGCTTCTTCTTGATATTCCTCAGGTATCCTTTCCAAAGCATGCTTGTATGTTTCCTGTAAGGTTGAAGGAAGTTTCTTCAATGCCCCTTTGATTGTTTTTGGGGTTACAAGACTTTTGAGTGTGGTAATTTGGCAATCTACCCAACGTATCCTGAATAACATCAGTATAAGTTTGAAATTAGATTGAAATACTTTTACTTACTGTCCATGAGCTCCTTTCACTAAGCTTTCTCTTATTTCTGTTTCTAGCCCCTTGAACTTTTTTGCATTATCTGTGATCCCCTTTTCCACATGCATCACAATGTCATCCATCCTCTGCTCAAGTTCCTCATCTAATAACATTTCCATAGCTTGCAGCTTGCTCAGGGCTTCAAAGTCTGAAAATCGGCATGTAACAAAAATATAAATTCTTTGGAGCCCCAGTAATTCTTCAATCAGTTCTAAGACCTTTTCTGGTTCCTGGCATTCATCCATTGCATCCAAAATGATAAAAGTATGCCCAGCATACTTTTGGACAAGTTCCAGGAGTGCATTCTTGATTGAATCTGCAGGTACTTTGGTAGTGCCTTTCTGATGTTTCCTATACAGAGCCCTGAGAATGGACTGGTCATATTTATCATGCATTCCCATTTTGACAAGAAGAGATGCAATAAGTCCCTTATAGGTGACTTTGGAATTGTCGGTTTTAAGTGTATCAAAATAGTAATAGAACACTTGGTGGTTTTGGCTTTGCAGATGAGTAATAACATTTGTGCTGAATAAAGTTAGTATTTTCTTGCTGTTGATCATTTAAGTTGGCCTTACCATAAGAATGTCTTTCCAGAACCAGCTAGATAAAAATCAGTATTGCTTCTTAATATACATTATAGTTATGATAACCTTTTCCCTTCAACCAGAAGAAGTGACCATTTTCCTTCCAGTGAATGAATTGTGGATGTTGCAGCAACCACATGCCTGTGCCTTCTGTTGTGTTGTCTCTTGCTGCAACATAATTTATGGAAGGATCGGGAGCATCAAGCCATTGTATAATCTGATGAATCTCAAGTTCTATACAGCAAACAATATTGAAAGCATTGTGAAATTTGTCAGTCACAGTCCAGAACAATAACTGTACCTTCAGAAGGATGATAATAGTTATATTGGTCTCTCCCTACAGCATTCATGGTAACTCCTCTGAAGGAATTATTGTCATTTTTTGTAAAGTTGATCCTATATAAAATCCCTAGGTCAGCTTTACATTGACTAATTCTTCATAAAGAGGACCACACACCCAACTGTTGTGTGATCACCCTTAATCCTGGTCTTGTTCATAATTTTTGTTAGTCAACAGTATTTAATCAGTTGTAGTTGATGCTAGTTTGAAAGACGGAAAGTAAACGGTATCCAACTGCATGTGATCTTAATTCATTTCTGTCAGATTTTAAGGTTTCAACGGCCGGAAAACCCCAGTTGGTCTGATCAAGCCTTGTCAAATATTCTTTGATTGCCGGAAATTGGAGCCGGTCAAGGCTTGTTGACAATACGAGGGAGGGATATATAATGGCTGTAACTACCGCATGGTTTCCTCAAAAGTGTAGATAACAGCTCTTGAGTTAACAAGAACCAAAAGTGTAACCAATGAATCTTCTCTATATGTACAAATGGTCACAACACCGTGATAAAAGGCATTGAATGGTAGCTCTGCGGCGCACTGCTGGAGATTTTAGACAACTTTTCGTGGAGAAGTCAATATTTGGTCTTTTATGTACCTGCTTGTATCTCGGTTCCATGTCCGTCTGAGTATAAGACCAGCCAACATCAAAACTAAGTCTACTTTCTCTCAGGCAAAGATAGAATGGAAAAAGATGGAGACTTGCTTTCTAATTTGTCTTTTCCAGAAGATAATTGAGATATTTGACCGTATCTCCATCGTGAAATTTGACACTTATTTTAAGTATTCATTGAAACACTGCTAGTGAAATTTTGTAGACTACTCAGAAATTCTGTAAAGGGAGTTTCAGTAATCAAGAACAAAACTGAAATCAAGAACAATACAGGCCGGGAAAATATTTACTCGCTGCTCTATGCTCCATTTTACTTTTGATTAGCCCCACAATATTTTGTTGTAGTCTTGTTGCTTGGGGCACAATGTGGTCTATTTATAACGCAGAAGACCACATTTACAGACGGAAAAATGAACTTTTCTAATCGTAAAAATGCGTTGTTTCCTGTCAAGTAGTCTTGCCTGAAATGGTTCTGGGACAATCAAATGGCATAGACAGTTTTCACACCAACTTTTCCGATGCAAATGCTGTCTAAAGATCAGTAAACATTAGCTGTTTTTGCTTTATCTTGCCTTTGGAAGATAGATGGATACTTACCAGGGAGTTTCTTCCTTTGTTATACAACATTTCTATTTTAAAAAAATTGCGTCTTCTGGAAAAGATTTTATTTTTAATAAAGAAGTAGACCATACTTTTCTGAATGGTCATGTTCAAGCTTTACTGGATAGGGTTTATCTTAATTGGTAATTTTTTGGCGTCTCCATTGGCAATTGGAGATGTAGTTCTATACTAGTACATACTTATTCTATAACAAAGAAAATTTTACTGGTAAAATAAAATTCTATTTTGACAGAAAAGATACAGCAAAGACAGCTGCTTAATCTTGTTGTCTTTGGACCTCATTTGCAGTGGGAAAATTAGAGGCCCCACTCATAATGATAGGGCCAAAAAGAAACATAAATCATCAAAAGGAAATGTGACCACAATTTGGTAGACATTAGCATGAAGAGTGTTCATATGGATAATTTTTTCCAAGAAAGAAATGTTGTATAACAAAAAAAGGAATTTTCTGTTTTTACTGGTAAGTGTCCGTCCCTTTTTCAAAGGCAAGATAATCCAAAGACCACTAATGTTTACTGATCTTAATGAAGGTGAGTGGGCCACCGCTGCGCGTGGCAAGTACGAGGCCGGTAGTATATTAGTACTGTTGGTCTCATGATCTGTCAAGCCGGAATTTCGGGTCCGATTTGTAATAAGCTAACGATAATAAAGGTCTTGACAAACAAGACCACATCGGTGACCGACCGGGGAAAAAAGCCGTGTGTAAAGACGATTCCTCCTTTCAGTCGGCCTCGTAAGGCCTCATTCGCAATGGGAAAATTGGTAAACATAGGCATGAAAACTGTCCATGCCATTTAATTGCCCCATAACCATTTCAGGCGAGACTACTTGACAGGAAACAATGAATTTTTACGATTAGAAAAGCTCATTTTTCCGTCTGTAAATGTGGTCTTCTGTGCTATAAAATAGACCACATTGTGCCCCAAACAACAAGACTACAACAAAATATTGTGGGGCTAATCAAATGTAAAATGGAGCATAAAGCAGTGAGTAAATGATTTCCTGACCTGTAGTGTTCTTGATTCCAGATTTTTGCATGATTACTGAAACTCCACTTACAGGATTTTCGAGTGGCAAAATTTCAGTGTTCAATGAATAGAATATAGGTCAAATTTCCCAATGCAGTTCCGGTTAATTATCTTCTAGAAAAAACAAAACAGAAAGCAAACAGTCTTCATCTTTTTTCCATTCTATCTTTGCCTGAAAAATTTTGCAGGCGGCGGGCCACAGCAATTAAATAATTGTTTGGTACCATCCCTAAATACATGTACCACAATTGTAGGTAGAGTTCTCTTTTAAAATTTACTATATAGACATAATGGCTACTATTCAATCTAGCTCTGTATAAATTTACCAATTTTTTACCGTGTTGTCGCTGAGAACAGGCAGCGGTAAGATTCGAGCGGCGGGACTTGAGAAAGATTTTGGGCGCGCGTGGGCTTGAGAATCTGGTCACGTGCCCGTGTTTTTTGCGGCGAGGTCCGGATTGATGGCCGGAAGCTATGGGGGCTGCTAAATAGGCAGCCCGGGGTTGACGCGGGGTTGACGGTGCTAGAGGGGTTGCTGAATAGAATTATCCACTACCGCATGGTTTACTCAAAAGTAGATAACAGCTCTTGAGTTAACAAGAACCAAAAGTGTCACCAATGAATCGTCTCTATGTACAAATGGTCACAACACTGTGATAAAAGGCATTGAATGGTAGTTCTGCGGCGAACTGCTGGTCCCCGGAGATTGTAGACAACCTTTCGTGGAGAAGTCGATATTTGGTCCTTTATGTACCTGCTTGTATCTCCGTTCCATGTCCGTCTGAGTATAAGACCAGCCAACATCAAAACTAAGTCTACTTTCTCTCACTCCGAAGCGTTCGGCAAGCACTGGGTCAATTGTCGGACATATATGGCATATGTACATAGCGGATATCGAGAAGTGCTTGACTCTTAGATTCTCACCTACTGCCGTCGCTGCCCACATACCTATTTCATACTCATGCTATATGCGAACCATTGGGAAGTAGGTGACAAAGGTTCCAAGATGCTAGGGCCGTGGCTTCACATGGCACGTACGAAGCCAAGTCAGTCAGAGTGATGATCGATGATGCCCGAAATGCCGTATATATCACTGGGACTCCAGGTTTCAAGATCGTGAAGGAACGAAATTGACATGAGATCCGATCGATGTATCAAATGGAATTAATCGAACGTAGCACCTCTGCGAGTCCTCCCAAACCCGCCGACCCGGACGGCCTCAATGAACCGACGGCGTTTGCTACCGTTTGCGACAATCGGACGACGGATCCGTCTACATGGCTATGCTTTCCGACCCAGATCCGGGCGATACCTTTCCGGACTAGTTGAAGGCTAGCTCATACACTCTAGATCTTTACCAGTGATTTCGATTTTCTTTTACTCGCACGTGTCCATGCTTGCAGTGCCTGTGGTATGAATCAAGTATCTGCATCAACTGGCAAGTTCCGTTGACGGCGAAACAACTCCTTCATCAAACAGCCGTGAAAGACCGGGAATCCTAAACCATATGGACTATTCAATTACCTACAACTACAAAAGTCCCCTCGAAATCCATCATGATAGTTCTCCATCGACAACTTTCCTCCTTTTTCCTTCTGTCGTCTACTAGGTCTACCAAGGTTTTTACGCCCCACCATGAAGTTCTCCACCTCTACTATCCTTTCGGTCTCTCTCGCTATGGTTGGCTCTTCCCTCGCTGCACCTGCTCCAGCCCCAGAGCCAGTCCAACTCTCCGTTCGAAACCCAAGTCCGGGAGAGTGCGTTTCCATCTTCAAATTCGACCGAGGCACCTATCATGGTATCTTTGACCAATCATGTGTCAATCTCGTCAGTAGCATCTACTCCTTCTTCCTGCGTACTCTTTATTAATCACTGAATATACTGGACCTCTACCCCCTACAGGTCGAGAACTGCCGATTCACCGTTGGCGGAATGAACACTTCCGACATTTGGGGGATTAAATCCTGTGTTGCTGCAGCTACCTGCCAAGGTGTCACTCCTCTCATCGAGATGGTTCAATGCACCCCAGGTGGTGAATCTGTTCCCGAAGCTTCGCAGACTGAGAGCTTGGATTATAACGTATGTACTCTTTTCCATCCGAGATTTTTGAAATGAACAATTGTTTAAAACTAAAACTCCCTCGTCTCTTTGGTTTCTTTAGATCTATGCCTCGATTGTAGGGGACTGCGCTTGGCAAGAAGGTGGATGCCCCATCACTCAGCAAAACTACATTGACTTTGTCTATGGAGCTTTGTCTGAGATCGGAACTAGCACTTGGCCTGAGTGAGTTTATCTGTCTTAGCAGTTTTCAGATTGAGATATTGAATTTCGATTTTCAATAGCGTCAACAACGTCATCACCAACTGGTGGGACTTCATTAAACAATGGACCGCAACTGGCGACACTGTGCCATACTTGAACTTCAACGATTGGCTCAGGTTCTCCAACTCCCAATAAACATGAACTTGATTTACATTAGGAGGGTTACTTGGGAAATTTGGAGGTTATTCCTTTCAAATATCTGCTAAGGATTCATCTACTTGACACGATGGACTATTATTGCTTGATCTCTCTCGGTCATCTCACACTCTTTATAAATAATATATCACGTATCTAATCCAAAAAGCCATTAGTTGATATTGCTGCCCAAGATCAAGACCGTTACACGCACGTTGGCCAGCGAAACTTTCGGAGTGGATGGATGGATATGCCACGAAATCCGAAGCAAAATTAAATCGCGTAAACTTGCGAACTATGTGCTGGCAGAAAGACTTTCAGCGTGACATATGACAAATAGTATACATGCCTGTCGGAGTCGAGAATGCCGCTTTAGCGCGCTACTGGATTTCTCAGTTCAAGTTATCCCTTAAATTGAGTTTCAAGAAGTAAGCTAAGGGTGTTCCCAAAGCATTTCTGGTCTGAAGCCATTTGGCCATATTTAGTGATTATCTACTTGGATATGTACAATAAAATTGCTGCGCTAATCAATCAATACTCCCCGTGACTATAATATGCCCGAGCAATAATTTGAATAAAGTTTAAGTCGATTGACAGCTGTGTGACCCATCTCAAACCTGTGTTCATACCATCAAGTTTGTGACTCGTCTCTTTTCTTCCCCCCAACCCCAACCTTCCCACTGCCTATAGAACTACGAAGATAATTGATTTTTTTTCCTACCTAGTTTTTCAAGAAACATTTTTACCCACATCTACAGCTTGTTTCCTTGCTATAAGGTACGTATTTCGTTCCTTTGTTCTCCTCTCCCCCCCAACAAATGTGAATACAACAGGCTATTGATTTCAATTTTTCTTGCCTAGTGTTCAAGTAAACATCCTCAGTCCATTGTTACAGCGTGTGTCTCTGTAGGTAGGTATGTAGCTCTTCTCTGCTGCTGCCCCTCCCCCAAAAGATCGAAAATGGATGACTCTGAGTGATTTTTATTTAATTTCAATTGGTCTAGCTTCCGACACCTTGTTCTCGTCACAGGGCACAGCCTGCCTTTAGGTATGTAGCTCGTCCCTTCTGCCCCTCCCTCCCCTCAAACATTAAAAACAAATGGTTAAGATTTATTTTATTTCTATTTGTCTAGCTTCCGAGTCCATATCCTATCCGTACTAGGCTCGCTACAGCCTGTGTTTCTTCCACTTGGTATGTATTGCGTCCAGTGGTATTACTTTGAAAAAAGATTTATTTTATTTTCGTTTGTTCAGCCCTCCGAGGTCTACATCCTATTTCTACTCCAGTCCCAACTGCAGCTTGTGTTCCTATTACTAGGCATGTAGCCAATCCCTGTTCTTTCCCTCCCCTGGAGCATTGAAAATGAATCGTCTATCTGTCTAGTCTCCGACTTGATATCTTATTTGTACTGGGCCCCACCCGCAACTTATGTGTTCCTACCAATAGGTATGTAGCTCATCCCACTTTATAATTCGAAATATGAATAATTTGTTTTTACCCTCATCTGTACAGCTTTTGAGTCTATCCTATACATACCATGCGCCTTCTGAACACCAAGACCTTTAAGGTCGAAGAATTTCTCACCACCGTTGATACCCCTGCATACGCTATTCTCTCCCACACGTGGGAGCAGGAAGAAGTTATATTCCAAGACCTCCGGGATTGTCAAACTCCCCAGGACATCCAGGACAGCGAGAGCTATGAGGAGGCTAAGCAGAAAGCAGGATGGAAGAAAGCCGGGTGGTCCAAGATTTGGCATGCCTGCAAGTATGTTCGACAATATAAATTCGATTGGATCTGGATCGACACGTGTTGCATCGATAAGTCCAGTAGTACCGAGCTTTCTGAGGCACTCAATTCAATGTACAATTACTACGGAGACGGTCGAGTTTGCATTGCGTACTTGAACGATGTTTCGATGGAGAGTATTGCGACAGATGTTGGGAAGCTGAAGGAGAGTCGATGGTTTACGAGAGGTTGGACACTTCAAGAGCTTATCGCACCCCGTTACATGGTCTTTTTGGATCAGGATTGGAAGATGGTTGGCACTCGATTCGGCATGAGAAAAGTCATCTCAGGGGTGACCTCTATTCCAGCCGAGGTTTTTGAAGACGGAGTGCTCGATTGCTACAGCATTGCACAAAAAATGTCATGGGCTGCGACCAGGATAACTAAACGAGAAGAAGACATGGCGTATTGTCTTATGGGAATTTTTGGAGTGAACATGCCACCAATTTATGGGGAGGGAAGAGCAAAGGCATTCATGCGATTGCAGCAGGAGATCATCAAGTATTCGGATGATCGCAGTATTTTTGCCTGGGTAGCGACAGACGATTATCACCGGGATAGAGGACTGTTTGCAAGCTCCCCCTCAGAGTTTGCGTCTTCTGGTGAAATTGGCATTTCTGATTCAGAAAGTCTTGGGGATAACTCAGCGTTTTCATTTGGCAACAACGGTCTTCATATCCATCTTCCTCTGCATGATCTGGGGGAGGACGTATTTGTTGCTTCACTGCATTGCAAAACAACTGATGGCCTCGTTGGGATTTACCTTTGCAAACAGGGACAACGCTATATTCGATGGAATCCACATTTTCAACTACCCCGCACCAACAATTCTGCGGCAGATTTACGGAAAGTCGTGGTGAAAGAAAGCGCAATCACTCAGCAGCAGATCAAAAAAAGTGGGTACAGCTTCCCAATCAACTTCGAATTTGATTCCCAGATCACCGCTCCCGACCCTCCTCTCCGTCTTTCTGATGACATCGCTACTTACGATGTAAGGGGACCTCGTGGTTATACAATCCACGTGTTCAACTTCCTGACCAAAAAAGGAAAGAAGCGTTTCGTGATCGAGATCGTGGCCGTCCTAGGTGACATTGTGCCTTGGGTAAAAGTGGCGCTGTGGATTGATGGTGGTAGTCCCAGTCACCGTCAACATCCTCTTGAAGACAGTGTTGTATGGCCTGTTGAGGATGACAATACTCTGGTGTCTTGTTTTACACATGTGACTGGAGACTGTTTATTGAGCGAAAGAATCGTAGAAGTCAATTACATCCCCTCATCCAATGCCCGATTCCAGCTCTACCATCAGATAGACAAATTCAGCACCTCACCACGCACTCTGAGAACAATCTCTCTCGATTTCATAGTCGACATTGACTCCAGTTCCTGGGCCTTCCACTCGCCTTACTTAGTTTTCCCCTCTGATCTTCTTTGGAGACGAGACAGCAAAATCACATACGGGTCATTCCCAAAGTGTGGTGAACAATGTGACCGACATTGTGTGTTTTCGTACAAATTAGGATCATGGGATTTTGTTGTTGTAGCGCTGGGTTTGCGTGCTGAATCAAATTGTCATGTACCCTGGATATGGAAATCTTATTTCCCTTCAGGCTCAAGATATAACCGCAGACAGAACAGCACGGTGAGAAGTTCATTCGAACCTTATGGGTCTTTTACTGTCACTGTGGAAAAGAATACATCAATAGAACCTGGTTTCTATCACATTGTGATTAGAGAGGAAAGGTGGCCACAACCCGATTGGAGACCATGGGGAGATTCAGGGACTAGTTCCCAGGTGATGACTCGGAAGGAGTGTCACAAAAATCAATTTATCAGAGCCTGACAAACAGAAAGCAGGGCCAAAAACTCATCGAAAATAGGCCAAGGTGAAGGTTCCAAGTGGGAACTGCTGGTGGAATTGGGTGGTCATATTAGGTGTCTCCAGAAATATGAAATCATACTTATGGTTCTTATTTACTTTTCTCTTTTGATGCGAGCGATTCATTTTAAGCTACTTCCCGCTACCCCTTTAGGGGTTAGTTAGTTAGTTAGTTATTACACGGCAGGGTCCCCGGTCGGAACAGCCGGATGACCAGTAGGGACAAGACACGACCCCATACCAGGGAAGGCCCGCCCTACCGGTTAAGGGTCTTGTGGTTGGGTACCTCAAAAAAAACGATTCTTCGATCACTTGGCTGGTTTTTCGTAGATCGGAAATAAAAATGCACAAAATCATGTGATCATTATCTAATCCACTCTGAGTCTCTGGGTTCCGACTCCGAGTCCGTTCCTATTGAACCCTAAGTATTTTTGTTTACTTGGAGCGGGATCAAACAAATCAGATCTGTTGGTGTCATTTCTTATCCTTCCTTTGGCTTGTCAGTGGGAGAGATCGTCAAGTAACTGTACAACCTGGCATTTTTAGTGGGCCGTTGTAGCAAAGATACGTTCCTTGACAGAGGAACAGTGGATGAAGTGTCAATTACCTTGTACCGTGAAGACCGTAGCTGGATGACAACATCAGAATTACGATATATTTGGTCCTGCTGATATGAGGCTAGGTTCACCCTTGATTAATTGATTCCTTGTCCCTACTCCTGGTCCCTTGGACCCTCTCTCATGCCCAACCTGCCTCCTTCAGGGCAGCACACCCGTGAAAACTGTCCAGTACTTCGTCCAGCATCTCACTTGTCGTTTTTGGGAAATCGGAGTCCCCCTCGTACTCCAATTCCAATGGCACCTGGCCCTCTAGTCGCAGAGACCAACAATGTAGTGGCCATCCCAGGCTCCATTCAACATTCTTTGGAACTTTCCCAACCTGAGCTACTGAACGTGACAGAGGCGGGGGCCTACCTCGATGTAGTGAAAGTTCAGTTTCAGGATAAGCCGGAGGTGTATAGAGTGTTTTTGGACATTATGAAGGATTTCAAAGATCAAAAGTGAGTTTCTGGCCTGATTACCGCTTCTTTTCTCCCCGCCTTCCCTTCTACCGCTTTTAAGATTCGTCTAAGTGTCTCATCTTTCTTGATTTCAATTTAGAATTGGCACTTCTGGTCTTATTCAACAAGTGTCGCGCTTGTTTCACGGGAACCCTCCCCTTGTACAGGGCTTCAATGTTTTCCCCCTCCCCATTGGTTACCGAATCGATGTGTCTGACAATCCCATGGACGATAATATCACTGTCACAACACCGAAGGGCACTACGATGCATCATAGCACCAATAATCTTTCCTCTCGAGAACAGCATTCCAGGAGGAGGAATAGTGAAACTTCGCCCGGCGACAAGAACACTGACACTCACTACACTGCTGACAATCCGCGCTCTAACTCTGCTGGTACAGGGAGCCCTATCGGGTCCTCTCAAAGTCTCGGAAGTATCAATGGAGATTATACTCAGTAACATAATCGGAGAACTGATCAAGAACTTTCCCGAGTCAACGGTGAGTCCAAAACAATTGTCACAAAGAAAAAATTTAGTACTTACCCGGCGCCTGACCATTGAACGTGAACAGATGCGGTGGGATACCCCAATGCAGTGAAAGATCAGTTTTACGATAACCTGGAGGTGTATACAAAGTTTTTGGATGCTATGCAGGATTTCAAAAGTAAACAGTAAGTCTCTGGCCTGATCACCGCCTCTTCTTTTCTCCCTGCCTTCCCTTCTACCGCTTCCGAGATTCGTCTAGGTGTCTCATCTTCCTTAATTTCAATTTAGAATTGACATTTCTGGTTTTATTCAACGATTGTCGCACTTGTTTCAGGGGAATCCTAACCTCTTACAGGGCATCAATGCATTCCTCCCCGATGGTTATCGAATCGATGTGTCCATGGACGAGACTATTACTGTCACAACACCGACTAGCACTATGATACATAGTACCAATGATTTCTCCTCTGGAGAACAGCACTCCAGGAAGAGGAATAGTGAAACTTCGCCCGACGACAAGAACACTGACACTCATCACACCCCCGACAATCCACGCTCTAGCTCTGCTGGTACAGAGAGCCCCATCAGTTCCTCTCGAAATCTCGGAAGCATCAATGGAGGTTATACTGAGCAGGATGATCGGAGAATTGATCACAATATCGAAAATTATGGAACTTACTACGAAGGAGATTACACGGTAAACAACAGTGAGTCTAAAACAGTTATCACAAAGAAAAAAATTAGTACTTATCTGGCGTACCTTACTTTTTGTAATCTTACAGACGATTGGAAAACCGTTGTTGCGACTGGAGGAGTGGCGACCACAGCATTCTGTGCTGGGAGTCATACGACTGCTCGGATACATGGATCCTCCAACCAACATTCCCAACTTCACTTGCCAACAAACAACAGAATGGCAATTATCTATCCGCAGTTTTCCTTCGACCAAATGCCTTCCCTTTTTGTGAACTATATTTTACTTCCCGTGGTGCTGATGAAAGTGTTCTCGTTGGCTCTACGAGCGATCATCGGCTAGCATGTAGTGGTCTTTCTAATGGATTTAGGAAGGTGGGCGGACCGGTGCTTTGGCGATTGTTGAACTTTCAGGACTTTTAGAATGTGAGGGGCCGAAGGACCGAGTGGTCGAGGAGAATTCGATCGAACTATTTATGACATGCACATTCATGCCTTTCAAATTCGTTTTCTGTAATAGCCAAGTCGGTTTTGCAGTTGTCATTCCGTAGTTTTTTTTTACTATGATCAGATCCACGGCGTAGGACCTCAATTGGAACAGTAATGATACCTATATATGTCACTGTATGCTTAGTATGCCTTCCAAGTTTTATCATAGCGTTGTACATATCGTTATATCATAAGGTATCTTTTTTTCAGCAAATGGTAAGTGATGAGGTCAACATTCATCGGACAGATGTGAGTAAAACACTTCAACTCGAGGTCGAAATGCAGGGCATTGAAAAATAAAAAATCGAACGACGGGAAAGGCGCATACCGCTGCACGAGTTGGATAAGTATACTAGTTGATGACTTCAGGTAAGATCCCAATTAATGAGACCTAATGTAACAATACGCAAAAAGCGAGGACATCTAATTGACCAATATAGGGGTGAAAGAATAGGTAAGTATGGAAGAAGGAAAATGAATGAGCCAGCGACACCGAGCAAATCTACCAAAGTCAAGGGTGAGCTGACTCTTTTCCGATTAGAGAACAAACAAATTTTAGAATGACATCCAATACCCAGCCAGCGTTTATCGGACCTTTAGGATATCGTTTGGCTGGTTTAGCGGAGTATAAGTAGTGCCGGTGCAGGCATGTTTGGTAGGACCATCCATAACAAACAAAGTCACGTAGCCGGTTCCTTTCACCACTCCCATCGAGCTCTCCGACACCGTTACATAGGCATACACCTGGAAGCCTCTTACATGGTCAACAACGGAATCCCTTATGAAGTTATGATACACCGATAATGAAGCGACCAAACCGTCGACGCCTGTTTTTTCAAATCGTTTTGTTTGTCGACTGTCAGCCAAGAATTCGGCCAAGGGCACTCAAGCTCATCTAACTCAAAAGCTGTAGAAGCCTGCCATGATCCCTTTTTCTACCAATCCGCAGCCTAGGCTATTACTCCCAAGCTTCGATTATGGTCTAGCACATCTGCATCAACCGTCACAACATACAAACAAGGTAAGCATTTACGCTGGTTACTTACCTCTCGACATTGATATATTGGAATACTTGATAGTTCTTCGACTTCTCTCGTTGGAAATGGTTCTTCATTTCTACATGCTCCCCAGTGGGACCAGTAATCTTTTTTCGAGGCTCGTCGTTTTGCCATGCCTTGCGCCAAGGCCCACAAGCCTGTCCCTTTGATCGAAGAAACCCGTAAACGAGCCGGCTATCCTACAGATCATGAGTCCTGCCAAGTCTTCAAGCTTCAAACGTTACAGGGCCGAAACGTCTAATCCCGATCCGTATTAAACACTGGCCAACTTCTAACGTCCTCCCTCCATTCCTCCTACCTTCCTCCCTCCCTCCCACTTGCCTTTCGTCATTCCATCCGCCTCGTTCACTAATTAGTACTTCAGCTTCTATCTTCCCTCATGGTTTCGGGACTCTTAATCGCTCTAGTTACTTCCTCTTATGCTGCTGCCCAATCCTTCGTTTCCGATCCGCTCGTAGACAAAATTGTCCCATATACCGCTATCGTGCGTCCCGTCCTGCTGCTTGCAGTAACATTTTCTTCTATATCTCACATTCCACTCCCTAATAGCCATATCAAGTTGATCAACACACTGCTGACCGTGGTCCTCAACACGGTTACAACATCTGTAACTCTACCACCGAAGGCCAAGACTCGCTTTGTCAGACCGGATATGTGAACCATCTCGACGGTGCGTCCTGTTTAACTCTTTATGAACAAACCTGATAATCTACATTTGTCCATTTCCACAGACTTCTGCCTCTTCGCTCCACCCGAACCCAACACCGCGATCGGTGCCGCCGAGGGCATCGCTGTCTCTTTCTGCACTAAACCCGGTCGAGGCACGCGACTCATCCCCGAAGGCACTCTCAAAGGCGTCCAACTCGTTCAGAGTCCCGGATATGTCCAAATCGCTGGTATCATCGACCAGACGAGACTCAACATTGCTTCGGGCGATTTCGGTGGAGAGTTGAATTCTGGAGGACAAGATGGGGTATGTGTGCGACGTTGTGTAAAACCTGGGATGTTTTGATGCTAATAAAAGCTTTGGAATTTTTTAGCGCGGAAACCCTATCGGAGGGTTGATCTACTCCAATGCTTTCCCCAGTAACGGTGGTAACAATGATACCTTCCAACAATCCAGACGGTGGACTCTGTAAGCCTTATTTTCTTTCCCTCTCGTCTCTCTCAACTCACTCGCTCCATCCTCCTCCCTCGTCCCTCTTTTCCATCCCACCCTAACCCTTCACCCAGCTTCATCGGCAACGACGCCTTCTGCTTCAAAGCCTGCGATGACACCCAACCCAACGCCAAAGCTCTCTGCGAACACATCTACGACCGAATCGGTTGCACCTACAACGCACCCAACACCGCTCAAGAAGGTATCTTCGAACGTTGCTCCGGTGACGACATGACTCCCGTCGGCGTCTACACTTCGGACGACGGACAAACGCTCACTTGGACTCAACCTCCTGAATCGTTGGGTCCTATCACTTCTGTTCCTTATACACCTACACCTGCACCGACGAGTGATTGTGTGAGGTATGAATCTCAGGAACTTTATTCTCAGTTAAATTCGGTGATTGCGCCTGGAGCGAGTGATACGTTGACGGCTTCTGGATCGGGTGCGACTGGTACTGCGACTTCGAGGAATGGTGGAGGAGGATCGAGTTTGACTGCTGGTGCTGCGGGTGCGACGAGTACGAATGAAAATGCTAATGTTGCTGCTGTTTATCACGCGTTGAGTGCTGTTTCGATTATCGCTGCAATGTCAGGTGTTTTGTTCTCGGTTTCGTTCTTGGCTTAAGAAATAAGAGGTGATATGAACGGACACTTCAAAAACTGGCTATCAGATACTACTTAAGAGCGAGAGATTCAGACGCAAAGCACGATGAACCAAACAACTTGAAACAGGCTCGCAAGATATTTGTACAGTGAAGTGAACGTGAGAAGACATGTGAGATATGATTGGAGTGGATTGGGATTTTGAGATGTTTCAACTTTGTTTGCGAACGGCACGCCACGATGTAACCTGCATTAAGAGAGAGGCACGACATTGCTTCACGTGAACGTATTCTCCGAAACTTTATTTTCGATAGATTTAAATTGACTGGTCACATGCAGTTGGATAATTTTCACGTCTCTTCAAACAGCACTGTGTCCACGAATTTTGATAGTAAGTGTGTTATTTTCCTCATTCCAAAATTAGTTCCAGAAGCATGATGAAAAAAATTGACCTTCAAGTTAGATCAACTATCCTCTGAAACCATGGTACGTCCTTGTCAATAAAAAGAGTTTTTGTATAATAATAGACCCTTTATGACAGAAAATTACTGCAGAGTATGTAAAACACAATGATACATTAATTTCTAATATGGTATACTAATTTTTGGAACAGCATGATAGCATCTGCTACCCCAGCATTGCCACTTGTGTTCAAAGGAAGGGAAAAGCTTGTTGAACAAGGGGTTAATATTCTCTCTCAACAGGCTCTCAGATTTTTGGCCATTTTGGGAGCAGGAGGAATGGGCAAGACTTCACTGGCCCTTCATATCATGGATTCTCCTTTATTAAAGGATAAGTTTGCAGGAAGATGTCACTTCATTCCATGTCAACTTTTCCAAGATACAGAATCCCTTGTCCAGGGATTACTTCACGTCATGGAGTTGACCATGCGGGAGAATCAGAGTAAACAGGAGGTCCTATTTAACCATCTCCAGGCATCTCATGGTGATCTGCTAATTGTCTTTGATAATTTCGAGACCCCATGGAATTATGGTGAATCTCGAATTGGCGTAAAGAATCTATTAGAGAAAATTGCCCAGTATGAAAAGGTATCAATGATTGTTACTATGCAAGGATCGGAGGGCCTGGCGATATTCAATGGGAAAGATTAGGAGATCAGTCTGGGATTCCAATATTATCACCTATTCCTGCAAGAGAAGTATTCAAAGCATTTACAGGTAACAAGCTCCAGGGCTCAGATGAAACTGAATCTCAAATTGATTCATTACTGTACCAGCTTGAATATATCCCTTTTGCAATCAAATTGGCTGCTCAGCGTGTCAAGAGAGTCCCACTGGAAGAAGTGATAAGTATGTGGGAGAAAGAGAAAACATCAATCCTAATAGAAGGAAGAGTGCCAGGAATATTGACTAGTGTTTCTTTTTCCATTGATCTATCACTGCAGACTTTTAAAATAGAAGGGAGAACACTCAACCTTCTATCAGTTATATCATTTCTGCCTGATGGGATTCCTTTCTGGATCAAACATTTACCTCAGATGTTTCCAGGAGAAGATTTAAGCCTCAATGTGTCAACACTTTTAAATAGTTCACTCATTTATGAGTGTCATGAAGGGCTGAAGATGTTGGCACCGGTAAAAAAGTGTATTCAGTTGAAGTATCCCATTGGACAAGCTGATGTTGATCAGTTGGAGATGTTTTATGAACTATTTCTCACAAGAAATGGTGAACAGCATTCCAGGAAGAAGAATAGTAATGATAATGAGACTTCACCCAGTGACAGGAACACTAACAGAGACACTTACAACACTGCTGACAATCCACACTCTAACTCTGCTGGCACAGAGAACCACATCGGTCCCTCTCGAAATTTCGGGAGCATCAATGGAGATTATACCGAGCAGGATAACAGGAAGATTGATCATAATATCGAAAATTGTGAAGCTTATCACGAAACGGTAAACAATGGTGAGTCCAGAACAGTTATCACACAGAAAGAAATTAGTACTTATTCAGCGTATTTTACTTTTTGTAATGTTACAGGCGATTGGAAAACTGTTGTTGCGACCGGAGGAGTGGCGACCACAGCATTCTGTGCCGGGAGTCATACGACTGCTCGGATAGATGAATCCTCCCACCTACATTCCCAACTTCAGTTACCAATAAAAAACGCGATAGCAATTATCTATCCGCAGTTTTCCTTCGACCAAATGCCTTCCCTTGTCGTGAACTATATTTTGCTTCCCGTAGTGCTGATGAAAGTGTTCTCGTTGGTTCTACAAGCGATTGCCGGCTAGCCTTTCCAATGGATTTAGAAAGGTAGGCGGACTCAGTGCTCTAGCGATTGGTGGATCTCTGAGGGAGCGAGGAAAAGAGTAGTCGAAGATAATTCAGTCGAACCATTTATGATATGTGTGTTTATGCCTTTCAAGTTCCTTTTATGTACTAGTAAAGCCGGTTTTGCAGTTGTCATTGTATAGTTTTTTTCCTTTTACTTTGGTCCGATACACGGCGTAGGACCTCAACTGGAACAGTAAAATGATACTTATATATGTATGCTTGGTATGCCTTCTAAGTTTTATTGCGACGCTGTACATGTCGTTCTATCATAAGGTACTTTTTTTGAACAAACAGTAGGTGATGAGGTCAACATTCATCAGATAGATGTCACCAAAAGACCCCAATTCGAGACTGAAATGCAGCACATTGAAAAATAAAAACTCGAACCACGGGAAGGGCGCATACCGCTGCCCGAGTATAAGTAATAGTTGACAACTTCAGGTAAGTTCCCAATGAAGGGTAATTTGATTTATAGTAGTAACGATAAGCAAAAGGCGGGGACATCCAATTGACTATTATAGGCAAGATATAGGTGAATGGAATAGGGAAGTATGGGAGTAGGGAGCTTGAGACAACGAGCCCTGGCAGTCAAAACCGACACCGAACAAATCTAGCTAAAGAAGAGTAAACACAAGCTGAAGGGTGAACTGACTCTTTCCGATAACCAACACATCCCGTAATAACGTCAAAAGACTCTTTTCCAGTTTCGGATAAAGCTAAACAATCAGCTTTTATACGATTAATCCCGTGAGGAGCAAGTATGGTGCCGACGCCGGCATCAATGTATGGTAGAGTCATCCACAACAAACAAACAAACAAACTGGTCGGCACCCGTCGCGTCTGTCTCCGCTTCCACTCAACACTGGTACTGTTACACCTCGAAGCGTCTTCGACACTTACATGGTAAATAACGGAACTCCTTATGATGATATATCGATACTCTGGAGGCCAAATCATCCACGTCTGTTTTTCAAATCACTTTGTTTGTCGACTGTCAGCCAAGATTCGGCCAAGGGCACTCAAGCTCATCATCTAACTCAAAAGCTGTAGGCTCCTGTTACGGTCCCTTGTCCTACCAACCCGCAGCCTAGACCATTACTCTCAAGCTTTGATTATCGTCTAGTACATCTGCATCAACCGTCACAATATACAAGAGTCAACAAGGTAATCATTTATGCTGGCACTTCTCAACATTGATATATTGAAATGCTTGATAGTTCTTCGACTTCTCGCTAGAAATGCTCCTTCATTCATACATGCTCTTCAGTCAGGCCCGGAATCTTTTTTCGAGCTCGTCGTTTTGCCATGCCTTGCGCCAAGACCCACAAGCTTATTCCTTGGATCGAAGAAACCCGTAGACGCGCCGGCTATCCTAAAGATCATGAGTCCTGCCAAGTCTTCAAGCTTCAAACGTTACAGGGCCGAAACGTCTAGTCCCGATCCGTATTTAACACTAGCCAACTTCTAACGTCCTCCCTCCATTCCTCCTCCCTCCATTCCTCCTCCCTCCCTCCCACTTTTCTTACGTCCTTCCATCCGCCTCGAGGATTCTTCCATTCCACAAACCTCCACTTTCTTTGACTAGTCATCAGTACATCAGCATATATCTTCCTTCATGGTTTCGGGACTCTTAATCGCTCTAGTCACTTCCTCTTATGCTGCTGCCCAATCCTTCGTTTCCGATCCGCTCGTAGACAAGGTTGTCCCATACACCGCTATCGTGCGTCTCGTTCCGCTGCTTGCAGTAACATCATTTCTATATCTTACACCGCTCTCCCTAATAGCCGTATCAAGTTGACCAACACACTGCGGACCGTGGTCCTCAACACGGTTACAACATCTGTAACTCTACTACCGAAGGCCAAGACTCTCTTTGTCAGACCGGATATGTGAACCATCTCGACGGTGCGTCC